>MU006031.1:0-52947 GCA_010093745.1 Piedraia hortae CBS 480.64
AATAATGCGCGTAATATACCGCATATTCACAACACATACCCACGCAGCACATGTGGAACGGCTTGGGTAAACTCTGCTGGGGATGCCGCGACAGCCTATTGCACCTGCTCCGCAGTCTTTGTCGTACGCTTCTTGGTCGCTTTGGTAATGCGTCCACTTTTGGTAATGCATATGTTACCTTTTTTCTTCAAGAAGTCATGATAAGTTTGTATGGAACTTTGGCAAGAACATAATTTTCGCGTCGACTTCAAGAGCCAATTTAACCAAAGGGGCTCTGCGTTTGAAATTCGAGTTAGATGCTCAAGGAAAACGCTGTTTACCCTTATTGTTCTAATAAGTAGCGGCACCTCACAGGTGTGTCAGTATGCACGCGTATCTAGAGCTACACAAGAAAATTTCTGAGTACTCGAACCCTGGTCAGGGATGTGGGCCATCACCTGCGGATCGCCCCGTGGCGACCTGCACAACACTTATGTTGTGGGCCTAAGTTTGGTTCCAAGAGGTGAGTTTGCGAGGCCTTGGACTTGTACGCATTGTGGTACGAAAACAAGGAATCCGTCCCACGCCTGGGGTGGTCTGAGGTTAGTTGAACCGGGAGCAGACGTTCCGGAAACTTGTCGACTTTCGCCCAATATGTGGCCATTGACGGTTGCGTGAATCACCGCGTTAAAATGCTCTCTCAAGTTTTCATTTTCGACCACTCAATTCAGCAACCAAGTGACTCAAGGCCAATGCAAGTGCACAATTCAGATTTTCACTATGTGTGAACGAGGCCCCCAAGTCGTGTCACGGTTCAAGAGTTATGAGCAAGGACTGAGAACGCAGTCGTAGCGAACACCCACAAGCCCGCAGCGAGCAAACAGTGCAGAAATCGATCTGTGACTTTTGTGCAAAGAATTCTCAAACAAAAATCCACAATGCCTTCGCCACCCCACATTCCCCCACATTTTCCCCCTCTTCGCGAAGCTTCTCCCCCTCTCGAAGCTTCTCTTCTCCACAAACGTTCAGCATCGGTCCGTCCCGCTGTCAACTGCCAACCATAACCCAACTTCATTCATCAACGTCACCTACAACAATACCTTCCGAGCGCTCCAGCGCACTTCCACTTGACGCTTTGCGTCGCGTTCACCAGACAGAACACCCTGCGCTAGCGACCCAACCGCACAGACTCCCCACGCGCTCAAGCGATTCTTTCTCACAATGAGCATGCACGACATCCCCATGCGGGACAGCACATCGCGCACCTTCCCCTCCGAGCACAACGAACAGCGCCCTCTCTTCGGCGTATACGAGCACTTGACCTCCCAACCGTCCTCTTCCTCCGCATTGCTCATGCTCCGCAAAGCTGCCAGCGCGGTGAAACCAATAATGCTCAAACGGAGCTGGCGGGTTAAGGTTCTGACCGAATTCCTGCCCAGAGACAACGGCCTTTTAGGACTAAACATAAACCACGGAGAGAAGATTTGCCTCCGATTGAGGTATAATTCGAGTAAATCGTTCTTGAGGCAGGAGGAGGTGATTGATACGTTGTTGCATGAGTTGACGCATATTGTTTGGGGGCCGCATGATCATAATTTTGAGAGGTTGTTGAGGGAGTTGAGGGGGGAGTATGCTATCTTGAGGGGGAAGGGGTATACGGGCGAGGGGTTTTTGGGGAAGGGGCATAAGTTGGGCGGGAGGCGCATGCCGGTTGAGGAGATGAGGAGGCAGGCGAGGGTGAAGGCATTGGAGAGGGAGAAGAAGAGGAAGGAGGAGAGTGATAAGAAGGGGAGGAGGCTGGGTGGACGGCCACCAGCTGTTGCGGCGGGACCGGGGAGGAGGTTGGGTGGAACGGTTACGAATAAGGGGAAGGATAGGGTCCCTTCGGGCGGCGGAAGGAGATTAGGCGGCTTGCCTCCTCACTTAGTGGGGAACGATACCCGCAGAGTCATTGCCGATGCAGTTGAGCGACGGAATCGGATGAAGAAGGGGTGTGGATCTACATGGAAGGATCCCGCTCAGAAGCTGGCGCAGGAGGGCACGCGAGGGCAAACTGTGCAGACTACACAAGCTGACGATGACGATGGCATCGCCGAAGCGCTTTTCGAGTTGTTACAGGAAGAAGAGGGGCGGTTGATTAATGGACTGGATGCCCTTCCGTCCGAAGAGGAACAGCTTGCGTGGGCCATTGAGGAGAGTAATAAACATGTTCAGGGCATGGGAGAGGTTGTGGATCTTACGGGTGATGATGATAAAGAAGAGCAGTGGACGTGTGGGACGTGTACGTTGCGGAATCCACTAACATATCTAGTTTGTGATGCGTGTGGGACGGAGAGGGAGTTGGTGCCAAGAGAGAAGAAGCAGAAAAGAGATCCGCCGCAGAAGAAGCAGAACAGAAGCCTGGAAGCATCTCAGATTCGGCCCGCGCCAAAGACCAGCCTGGGCTGGAACTGCGCCAGTTGCGGGACCTTTATGGAGCACTGCTGGTGGACTTGCTCGAGATGCAGTAAGATGAAAAGTTCGTCATGATGTATAAATGTGTAAAAATTATGGCCTGTAAGAACAGTGCATGGGGAGTAGTACGTTGCATGAAAACAACGAGTTCCTCGCCAATCGAGATGTGATAAGAGTGTACGTTTTCGAGCGACTTTCACGGTTTAACTCTGTATCCATACAAAACTGCAACGGCCACGAGCTACAAATTTCAAGACTTAGAGGGAACCAAGACGAGAGTCCCTTCAGCATGTTTCCTATGGGCCCAGCCCATGCCATGGACATCGTTATGTATGAGACGAAAGATGGATTGATGCTTGGCTCACAACTAATCAGGCAAGACCAATCGAGCGCGGCGATCGTCGGTTAATTTCCATTCCCATAAGACTTTTCGGAACTTGCCCTATGCAAATCATTGAAACACGACCTCTGCGAGGGCCTATCACCCCGTTAAACAGAGACCGGTTAGACTTTGTCCGTTCCATAATGTCGGCATCATACACCCACAGAAAATCCCTCACCTAGGAACCGATGACATTGCACTATAACACCCTTATTTATAATCGTTGTCCCCTTCCAGATTGAAGAGACTCTATCCACATGCGGGTAAACATCCTGCTAAGATCTAGGACACAATTAAGCAAAAAAAAAAAAAAAAAAACCAAAAAAAAACCCATTCCACTCAAAACCCAAGAACGATTTCCCATCTAATAGGAATATAAACAGCCCCGCAGGCAGATAAAACCTACTCGCAGATATGTGAACTCCACTGGCGCACCAACCTCAGCTATCCTTCATGAAATTAATCCCACGCATCTTCAAAAGGTGAAGAGCACCCACTGGAGTTGCAGCGCACGCTCTTCCATACGCCCTTCGCGTGGGTGACGCCAAGTTCCGACCTATTCAATACATCATTCTTAATGGGAGTCAGTCAACCGTGCTAATGCTCATTCAGGAAATACTCCACTCGGCGGGATTTGGCCAGCGCCCTCTCAACCAACCATAGACTATTACAATGAGCCAAAAGACCTTGATCCCTTTCACTGATTCGCAATGGGAATTCAAAGATTGCAATTGCTGGTCATAACCTTATTAGCCCAGTATTCCGCCCGTGGCACCATGATATAGGAGTCAAGAGTCCCCTCCGCTGCCAACAAGAGAATGAACTATCTTGACCTCCTCAGCGAATTCGATGACCCGGAGGCCGGACGCTTTGCATGTTGCGTTCCCAACTTCGATGTAATCGCGTAGGTTTCCACAAAGACTACATCGGACGTTATGCTGAATGGTGGTTGAGGTTATCCTGTTGCACATGTATCCAACGCGGCTATCTCTTGGCAGGGAAGATGCGCCATCTGCCCTAGAGAACTTCGTCGCAAGGGAAGACTTCAACGCAGGGTCACTAGAACGTTGGGATTTCTTTCACAGGTCATGCAGCGCTGTGCGTTGAACACCAAAGACTTGAAACCTATAATCTTCCCAGCTGTGCTCTTAGGATGGCTTCGTGTTATCTTTTGCCTCGGAAAAGGCCTAGATGGGGGGCAAGCGAATTTATCAGCCCTGACCGTAGTTCCTACCAGCCATGCAACCTATGCCGTGAGCGTGATCGGAGCAGGCCTTTAGCCGCCGGCAATATAATGCTCGGAGATTCTAGACGAGTGCTTGCAGTCGCTGATAACATCGCAGAGAGGTCTCATCCTGGAGAGGCATTATCTCGGCCCCCGAAACGTACAGTGCATGCACACCAAAGTACTGCATTTCCGGGACTAGATATAAAAAGGTAGAGAGTTGATTCAAACTGGGTTGTGCCGTCTCACATACTCTCTTTTATACTTCGAGCTTGCCGTGTATCATAGCTCTGTGCGAAGTGAATTTCCCACAGGAGAATGTTCCACCTTCTAGCCAGGAACAGGCAAACTGATGAATTCACAACTCCACAAATGCTCATACTTCAAAAGTCCAACTCCATGGCAAACGTCACGGTTCATAATGTACATCTCTGCCTAGCCGTACAATCCCCTCTGATTGCTCCCATACACTCCATTTACACCACAATCCCTTCCGCCAACGAGACGAATGAATCGGCAGCAAATTCTCTGTAACCTTAATCCAACCAACTCCCAAATCTCCGTATTGAAATCATGATACTACACAGCAGTCATACACTTCTTACGACACAAACCCCTAGATTTCATCCCCTCCCTCATCCCGATACTCCATCCCCTCTCCTAGGGTAATCGACTCTCCTCCCCGCAAGTATCGTCTAATTCTCCTCCCTCCCCCCCCTACGTGGAATTTTTGCCCTACTACATAGCACCGAACTCGTCGACGCTGCGGCCGCCGCCACACCTTGCAGCAGTCTATCCAACTCCTCAACGCGCACCTCATCCGGACACTCATCCAACAGAACCTCCACGGCGGGAGGCTCCAGCTCCGGGAACGTAACCCCCGAACCACCCGTACTGTTAGCGGTAGCTGCCCTCCTCCTGCTAAACCCCCCTTCTTGGTAGGGATGGAATTCATCAGACGATAAAGAAGGAAAGGGGTCTAGGTCACTCTGTCCGCTAGCCTGTCTTGACATGGGAATATCATACGGATGTTTCCCAACGGACAGACGATTATACGTCCCCACCGCGAAGCCGCCACCCCCGGCGGGTTCCCCTGCGGGGAGACTATTCGATAGAGACAACATCGGACTCGGCCGTTCACTCGAGAAGCTATTACTCAGCGACGGCATCGGCGAGTTCTTCTTCCCTCCAACGACGTCATCATCAAGGTCAAACGGGTGGGTTGTCTCCGAGGAGGACGTGATCGGTCGTGAAGCGTCCGCGAGGTCGAGGTCGATGATTGAGCCCATCGAATCTCGGACTGCGGGAGTTGATTTCCCCTGCTGGAACCCCTGCGGAGAGGGAAAAGACTCAAAGATGGGATCGGTGGGGGTATGCATCGCCACGCTTTCAGTGTCGGAGGAAGAGTCGAGACGCTCCGCGGTGGCCATTGTCCATTCCATTGTTGCGCGTTTTTTGTCGGGGGGTGGGTCGGGAAATTTCCAGTCCATTGTTGCTCGTTTTTTGTCTTGTTTTGCGGTGAGGGGGAGGGAGTCGGGTTCGGTGGGTGATGGGTTGTTGAGGAGGGGGAACTTCCAGTCCATTGTTGCGCGTTTTTCGTTGGGAGGGAATTCATCCTGTTTGGGGACTTTGCGGGAGGATTTCACTTTGAGGGTTGGTGCGCCGCTTAAGTCCAGGTTGGGGGAGCCGAAGACGTTGGCATCGTCGAGATCGATGAGGCTCTCTCGCGTGGCGGCTGTGTTGTTGAGGTTGCGGAGGGGGAGGTCGTTGGAATAGGTGGGTTCCATGGGGACGTGGAGCTCATAGGGAGCTGCGTCAGGATCGAAGACGCGGTTAAGGGAACGTTCGCCTCTTTCTGCGCTCATTTCACGGTATTTCCGCTGGAAGACTTCGAAGGGGGTCAGTTTGGATTCGTCGATTTGGGCAAAGTCTTTGACCGAGATCATCTGGCTTTGGCGTTGGTTGAAGGCTTTGGTGAAGTGGTCGGATGTGCTGAAGACCCAGTCCTCTTGAGTTTCTTCTATACGGGGGCTTTCTTCACTAGGTCCGGCTGCTCCGCCAGCGAACCATAACGAGGCCCGCTGTCCGCCTTTGTACTCCCACGCCGCATAGCGATCGATCAGATCGATGAGGTTACTCGTCGGATGTGTGTGTGCCGTGTTGGCGATATACGGATGCTTCAGCAGCTGATCAGCAGTGGGTCTTTGCTTGGGGTCCGTAGCTAGACAAAACGCAACAAAGTCTTTGAGTTCAGCAGAATACTCGGCGCCTTCGAGACGCGGTGCGGTGAGTAAAGCAGCACCAAGTTCCGCCTGACGGACGGTTTGATTCGGTGGATGTCCCGTCGCTGCTTCATAAATCGTAATCCCATACGACCAGATATCGACTTCCGTTCCATAGGCCTCCTGAGTTTTAAACTCATTCGAAGACATGCCCTTGTTGATTTCCAGCGGCAACCAATGCGGCGTTCCGATAATTGTGCGCCTCTTGGACACCCCATCATCGATGATACCAACGATGCCAAAATCTCCCAGCTGAATCTGACCCTCTTCGTTGACATATACATTTCCACACTTGATATCGCGATGAATGACTCCGATATCATGCACACTCTTCAACGCAATCGCCAGCTCGCGCGCTATCGGGATAATATACCTCTCATCGAAACCGGGCTTGTTCGCCGGACTCGCACGAAGCAGCGTACGCAGACTCCCCCCAGTACAATAGTCGCTCACAATCCAGAGCTGGCTGTGGAGATCGAACGCGTCGTGAATCATATTCACATTCTTCGCCTTGCTGTCCTTTAGCTGCTGCAGGATGCTGACCTCCTTGCGAAAACTCTCGATCGTACTGTCGCGGTCGAGGGTGTGCTCTATAAAATCCGCCTCGTCTGTGGCCACAATCTTGACAGCCACCAACTGGCCCGTCTCCTGCTCGCGACACTTGTACACGCGACCGAATCCCCCCTTGCCAATCAATTCAATAAAGTCGTAAGGCGGGACTTTGGACTTGAGTCGCTCCGCGCTGCGCACAATGGCGCGATACATGTCCTGCGCATCTTTGATTTGCCGCTCCTTGTGCGGGTTGTGCAGCGGCGTTGAGAGGCGATTAGATTCCATCTGTCCAGTGTTATAGAACGTTGTTGGACTGTTACCCCCACCCCCTCCCCTTGATACTCGGCCTCGTTGGCTGAGAATGTGTCGTAATTATTGACGATGATGTCACGGCGGCTGTTCTTGTGAAACGACGGTAGCGAATTTGATACAAATGTCTTCGGGGAAGAAACACACGACGGGCGTCCCGATCGGGGCTAAGAAAAACTCCAAACCCGCTGCAAAGCCCATCAATGTTCATAATAAGGTTGCCTCTGCGGGTAAGAAGGCTTCGCCAACCGTTTTCGCGCCTTCGTCAAACACCCCGAATACTATCAATCATGCCATGCAGACTTACCTCGCCTCGCTAGGAAACAGTGCCAGCAGCGTCTTCTACGGTGTGGGCGATAGGATCAATGACTTTGGCACGGGTGTCGGCAACAGCATCACAAACACGACAAGGACGTGGGGCCAGAGCGTAGCTGACGTGGGAAACGGAATCAAAGACTCGGTCGGAGTCGGTGGGCCACGATCAGCCACGGCGGGGAACCCGTTGGGATTGGCAGGAAAGGGAAGTGGGTCTATTGGGAAAACCTTGTAGTGTGAGCTTGGCATTGTCAATGATGATTGTTAATTCAACTACTCTTCCATCGCGTCATCGTCTTCGCTCTCGCTCTCGCTCTCGTCGTCCTCGCTGTCTTCGTCATCATCAATTCGTTGCATTCCCGCGGGCGCCCTCCACTCGTTATAAGCCCCTTCAACCCAGTGCTTGCTCTTAGGCAGCTGGTACGGATCAAAGGGGAAGTAAGCATCAAGCTGGAGGTGAGCTTCACCCGTGAGCCTGTCTTTTGCCGTCTCGTGTCGTCCCATTACGGATCCGTAACTGCTTGCAATCGCCGTGCTACGTTGCAGACGCAGCCGCTTGTTCATCTCCAGAATCGTCTCGACGTACAAAAATCTCAGATGATGTGACAGCATCGCCCACTGAGACACAATGACGGGAGAGCACACCTTGAGAGGGTTCATGGGCGAGTGCATATTGACCCGCATGACCGTCTTGATGCCCGGCAGCCACTCTAGCTCTCTGCCATCAGCGAGAATGTCGTCTTCGCTGAGTTCAGACTCTTCAGGCGAGGCATCTACAGCGCCCATGGCCAGATCCCGCCACCGGAAGCAGAAAATGTACATGATTGCTTGGGCGACCGAGTAGTAAAGACCAAAGGCGCGCTTGTCTGGCCCTTTGCAATTAGGCTCACACCGCTTTCTGATATCCTCCATGAAGGTGCAGAGGGTGTTGAAGATTTCACGTACCATGGCCGTCGGCACATGAGCTCCGCGAGCCACGAAGCTGGCCAGATAGGCGCAGGCGTGGTGGCGGAGCGATGGATTGGCATTGACTTGGCCGATGATGTCGAGGCAGAACTGCACGAAGTCGCTGGTACGTTCCTGCGTCTGTTGCGCGAAGCAGAAGATCAAGAACTGTGCGTGTCGCGTCCTGTGGGCCATGATGCCCGTGGAAAAGTGTAGCAGCAACTGCTTGAACGGCTCCGTTCCCTGTTGCATAAGCGGGTTGTAGTAGTCGAAGAGGAGATGCATAGTCTCGTCCATCTTGGCCACTTTGGCCCGCAACTCGCGCAGTTTTCTGACCTGCACGTCTTCTTCGTCGTCGGACTCTGACGAGAGATCCGATCCGCTTTCGTCCGTATCGTCTTCCTCACCAGCATCGTCCAAGAGAACCTCCTCTGCTTCTTCATCCAAGTCTTCAATGTCCTGCTGGATCTGAACGTCAATAGCAACCAGCCGCTGCGTCATCAGGAACAACAGACTGGCCGAGAGCTTGGGCACATACTCTGCCACCTGCAGCAGCTGTCTTTGATACCGAATGTACGACCCCGTGGTAGCACTCTCATGAGGGAAATTGGCCGTCAGACTCGCCAAGAGATCCTTATCCGCCGACGGCACGCACAAGATAATAGACTCTATCGCCTGATGGACCCTCCGCACCATCTCACCCTTGGCCACGGGTTTCTCGTCGTGCAAACGGCCACGGGTCGTTGGCAAATGAGCCAGGTTCCTCCCCAAACTCTGCATGATCCCAGCCTTGTAATCCGCAGACACGCACGCCAACGACGTCACCAACTGGATGTAGACGTCCACAAATCCCTGACTGCGGCCCATCCAGGGGAGGTCAATAACCGCACGAACCAGCTTTCTGCATTCAACGAGCTCACTCGCTCGGGCTTTGAACGCGATCAAGTACTTTTTCAAGAGTG
The DNA here is from genome assembly GCA_010093745.1 of Piedraia hortae CBS 480.64. NCBI lineage: Eukaryota > Fungi > Ascomycota > Dothideomycetes > Capnodiales > Piedraiaceae > Piedraia > Piedraia hortae. Next base: position 9,406 of record MU006031.1, read on the forward strand.
TACCGCTGGGCGCACCGGCGCTGCGCGGCCTCTTCCCAAGCATCGCGAGGATAGCATCGTACCGCTCCTGTCCATCCTTCGCCTCCCCATCCCTCCCCAGCGCGCGCCGGACCTCCTCCTTGACCAACTCAAGACTCTTCTCCGGCTCCGTGATCTGCCGCACTTGGACGAGCGGGTTGAACTCGACCTTTTGCTTCTTCGCCGTGGTGGGCTGTGCGGAGTCGAGATGCGATGCGCTGCGCTTCAGAATCGGCGCTGGCTTCGCGGGCGGTGTGGTGCGAGACATTGCCAGCTTTGTCGTGGGGAAATTATCGTTGTGTGTGCGTCGTTTGCTCGGGGACATCCGTCGAAGTAACGGGGCTATCCGTCCCACCAACGCACGGAACACTCCGTTACAGCAGTCACAGCACGGAAAATCCCGTTACACTGCATAACCACCTCACTCTCAACCTGGCTGCGATGTAGCCATGGCCTGAAAGATGCTCCGACTCCTTAAACGGCACATCCTCCCCCTCCTCCTCGCCATTCTCTGGGTACTAACCCTAACCTGGGGCGAACGCCGCACCTTCCCCTCTCACATCAACCCATGCGCCTGGCATAACTGGGAAACCTGGCCTCAGGACTCCAAACCGCACCACATCCTCGTCATCTCCGACCCCCAGCTCGTCGATCCACACACTTACCCCGGCCGTCCATGGCCTCTCTCTGCCTTAACAGTAGCCTACACGGATAGGTACATGACGCGCGCCTTTCGCGGATTGAACAAGAACCTCGACCCCGACTCAGTGATTTTTCTTGGTGATCTGCTAGACGGAGGGAGGGAGTGGGCTACCGAAAAAATCCGCATGGATGGGGTAGCGAAGAGGAGTGTTGGTAGCTACCGCCAAGCGTTGGCTGCTCCGCATAAGGAGAGGGTAAGGAAGGAGGATCATTTTCTTGATGAAAAGGGGAGGGATATCAAGGAATTTGTGCATGGGGAGGGTGGAAGGTGGGCTAAATGGGGGCAGAGGCAGTGGGATCGGGACTACGCGCGACTTGGTAACATCTTCTTCTCGCCCGAGCAAATGTACCCCGATGCGGATCGGAAAGCTGTGCCGTATAAAGAGGTTGTGACGAAAGAGTTCAATGTTCTCAACGGCGCGGAGATGGTTTCGGATATGGAATATGCTACCTTTGGGAGGAAGCAGAGGAGGATGCTGACTAGTCTTCCCGGGAATCATGATGTTGGGTTTGGGAAGGGGGTGCAGCTCGCTGTGAGGGATCGGTTTCTGAGTCGGTTTGGGGAGACGAATCGGGTCGACGTCATTGGGAATCATACGTTTGTTAGTTTGGATACGCCATCGCTTTCGGCGGCGGGACAGTTTCAGCTTCGAGGGGGGGAATCGACGACTGAGGATATCGAGGCGGGGAAGCATATTTGGGAGCCGACCATGGGATTTTTGGAGGGGTTGAAGGGAGCGGTCGATGGGGAGGTTGGGAGGGTGGTTGGGGAGTTTTACTCCCGAGAGAGGAGGAAGTTTGAGCATCGCGTTGTTGGTGCCAGTCGAGGTGGGGATGGAGGGGGGAGAAGGGATGCTACAGCACCGGAACTGCCGGTGGTTTTGCTAACGCATATACCACTTTATCGCGAGCCGGGGACGAAGTGTGGCCCGCTCCGCGAGAGGGGGACATCCATATCAATCTCCGGGGGATACCAATATCAGAATGTTGTCACGAAAACCCTCTCGCAGACGATTGTGAGTAAGGTTGCGGAAGCAGGGGACCTGGTGCAGGTATTTTCGGGGGATGATCACGACTATTGCGACGTGCGACACAGTCATAATGGAAAAACCTTCAGGGAGATTACGGTGAAGAGTTTTTCGTGGGCGATGGGGGTGAGAGTTCCGGCGGTTCAGTTGCTTAGTCTGTGGAATCCGGTTGATGAACATGGGAAGACGATTGGGACACCGTTGCCGACGATTCAGACGCGGATGTGTCTACTGCCGGATCAGTTGGGGATTTTCATCGTCTACGCGAAGGTGTTGGGATTTACGGTGGTGATATTACTGCTCAGAGTGGCTGTGGTTGGGTTTTTGGAGACCGATACCCAAGAAGAGAGGCCTGCTCCACTGTTGCCGACGCATACGAGGTTTGAGGGACGGAACAGAGGGTCGTCGATTACGACGTCCTCCAACCCGGAGGAGAGAGGTGGGAATCTTACAAGAGGGCGGTATCCGGGATCGATGGGGGAAACGTCCCGTCCAGTCCCATTGATTGAGAAGGCGGGTTACTTTCCTTCATCGTCAAAGTCTGTCGATGGGGAGGGAGATTGTCAGGCGAAATGGAAACGACCGAGACGGAGAAGTAAGGGAGTTTTTCGCGAGCTGAGGAATTCGGTAGGGATGGTTGCCGTGCCGGTTTTGTTGTATTATCTTTTTCTAATAAGGTATTAGTTGTTTCATTAGACGGTAAGAGGAGCTATCAGAGGCTGCGGTTTAGGGCAGAGGAGCAGTTCACGGTGGCCGTGCCTGAATATTGGACTATTTCCTATCAGGCATTAGATCCATTGTAGTACCTCTTTCAGCCATGTCACCAAACAATTACTTTGTGCTATTATAATTTTAGTACCCGCAGCACCTTCCCCCTCTTGCGTGCATTCTGTCGTCATTGCCCCTCCACAGCTGAACTCTGCCCCTCTCTTCTTTTCAACATCATTCTTTTGACACCTGCCATACAGTTTGACAGGTCAGTACCCCTCCACTGTCTTTTTATCTCAAGCTAATTATGGAGTAGAATGTCCTACGGAGGAGACTACAACCAGGGTGGTGGATATGGCGGCCAGGGAGGCGGTTACGGCGGCAACCAGGGCGGTGGTTATGGTGGTAACCAAGGGGGAGGCTATGGTGGTAACCAGGGTGGATATGGCGGCAACCAAGGCGGTGGGTATGGCGGCCAAGGCGGTGGCTACGGCGGAAACCAGGGAGGTTATGGAGGCGGCGACCAGGGAGGTTATGGAGGCGGCAACCAAGGAGGATACGGTGGCGGCCAGGGCGGTGGTTATGGCGGGAACCAGGGCGGGTATGGCGGCGGCCAGGGAGGCGGATATGGCGGCGGCGGCGGCGGCTACAACGAAGGCGGCCACCATGGAGGCCACCATGGCGGGAATGGCGGCTATGGAGGAGGCAACGGCGGCTTCGGCGGGAACAACACCGGCACTCCCTACGGTGGCGGCGGATACGGAGGCTCCAACAACTTCTCCGGCGCCGCCGAGCAAGCCAGTCATCACGCCGGCTCTAGCGGCGACTCCTCCCTGTTCAGCAGCGCTCTTAGCATGCTCACCGGCAGCAATAAGCCGAAGAATGACCACTTTGACGAACAGGATGCCATCCGCCAGCATCAGAACTTTTACGGCAACGGCGGAGGGAACAATCAGTCCGCCAACTCTGGCAACTTGGGTAGTGCCGCTGCCATGCAGGCCTTGAAGATGTTCAACAACCAGGGCGGTAACAATAACAACAAATCTGGTGGCGGTGACATGCAGAGCCAGTTTATCGGTATGGCCATGGGTCAGGCTGCGAAGCTTTTTGGTAAGTGCCTCGACGGAATAAGCCGTTTGGTTACTGATCGGTCCAGACCAGCAGCACTCGCAGGGCAACGTTCAATCTGGGGCGAACAAGCAAGATGCCGTTGCCGCGGCGGCTCAGATGGCCCTGAAGATGTACATGAAGTCCGAGATGGGTGGTAACAATTCAGGCAACTCGGGTTCTGGTGGGTCCGGCGCGGCGGGGCTGATCAACATGGCCTCTAAGCTACTTCGTTGAGACTTCGTGAACTCCAAAAGAGCTGGTTTGGACCATTCTGACTCCTAAGTGGACCAATTAGCCGGTATGAAACGTAGATAGTTCTCTTAAAACTAACCTAAGAACCGGAATTGGCCGTGCGCGTGAGTCGCCGCTCCACTTCCACGCGCTCGCCATGGGATAACAGGTCAAGTTCTGACCAGGTCAAGTATCCACACGTGATATAGAAGCAGCGGCTGCCTCGCGATGACAGTATTCGCACAGCATGCCAGTCTTGAGATCCGCCGCCGGCCGGTTCGTTAAGGCGCCGGACTCTGTGGCGCGCGCGCGCCCACAACGCAACAAAAGGTCTAACGCGGATGAGAGAGAAACAACCGCCGCTCCCGCCGGCAAGAAGCGCAAAACTGCCGTTGCGCGGTCTAGAGCGAAGGATGGAGAGAAAGTCAATGGCGATGCCGTGAAGACGGTCAGCGGCGACGCGGTCATGACGGCCAATGGCGACACAGCCAACGGCGCGTCAGAAACACTGGCCGACTTTGCCGGTTGCGGGCGCGCGCTGAGATCCAAGGATGGGCCGCCGAGTCACAAGACCGAGCTGATCAAGTTCTTTCCCAACTTTCATGCCATTATGCGTTCTGGTCCGCCCAAGAAGAAGCCCCGCACCGCTGAGACGAATGTTTTCTTAATGGGTAATGGTCGCTTCACGCAGACACAACCCCGTGTCAAGCGGGAGAAGAGCCAGACGCCTGTAGGAATCGATCAAGGCTGCGTCTCGGACGATGAAGATGACGATGACGAAGACGATCCGCTCGGCGAAGACGTCTACAACGTGACCTACCGCCCGGTCGAGCGCAAAGAGAAGCAGGCGCGTATCATTGAGAACAACGAGTTCAAGCATGAAGAGATGCTGCTCCAGCGTCTGCTTGAGGAGCTCCGCGGCCGAAACTGGTTGAGGGTCCTGGGACTGACGGCCTTGACGAGCAGACAGGCGCAGACGTACAAGGACAGGCGTGACTACTTTTCCGCGGCGATTGAGGGGGTGCTAGACAAGTTCAAGCGGTTCAGGGAGAAGGAAAGGTTGCAGAACAAGAAGGAAAGGGAGGCGAAGACGGTGACGGTGACGAAGAAGACGACCAAGACGACGACAGTGGGCAGCGCGGGGAAGAAGACGGTGACTAAGACGGAGAAGACTACCAAGACGATGAACGAGGCCGGCAAGGTGGATACTGTCGGGCAAACTGGGCGTTGCACGCGGTCCGCGACTGTCGTTGAATCGCCTGTCAGGACGAAGCGGCTGGTCACGCGTGGTGTTAAGGAGCTTCCAAACGGGCACCTGACGGGCAACGATGGAGATGGCCAAGAGCAACGTGTATGATGGGTGTGTACTAGGATGTCTCGTAGGTGTGCAGTTTCAGCCTCACGTGGCCGTTGATCTGCAACGGCGCGGTTCCCGTAAATTTGGTTCGCCCGTCGGGCCGTTCCCCGGATTCACGCGTCGTCCCGATCCTTAGCTCCACGCTAGCTTCACGCGCAACGACGCATCCTCCAATTCACTCGCTGCCGTCGGAGCCCTGCACGACACCGTTGTCGCCGTCGGCAGTGAAAAAGCCTGCAATCCGAATGAATAACTAGAACAGCCATGGCGGAACACCCCGAAGCGGAAGCGCCACCGGTCGAATACAGCGTCCTCCGCCAGCGCGTCGACGTCGACGTGGACTTCTACCGCCAGAGCCTGCGCGGCAACACGGAAATCACGATCCAACCTCATGTCAAAGCCCTACAGCTGGTGTGCCTCAACTGCCGGCAATGTACACCCACGTCTGTCCAGGCCGAAGGCATCACGGCCAACTACGAATACAAAGACCCCTATCGCAGGCTGCGCATGTCGGACGATAGTACCGTCCAACAGCACGGAATGTTGAAACAGCGCATCGGGGATCTTACCCAGCTGACCGCCCAGCCGGAGCTGACCATCTACCTGCCTGAAAAGCTCAGCATTGAAACCGTGGGGGGGGAGGCGTCACAAGAAGTAGATGCCGCCAACGCGCAGTTTGCGCCGATCAAGATCTCCATTGAGTTTGAGGCTGGTAATGCGGGCTTACATTGGGTTGGGTGTTCACAAGACGATCAACGCTACCCGCATGTTTATACCCGCGTGGAGCCCGTGCCGGGAGCGTTGAGTTCGATATTTCCCTGTGTTGATACGCATACGTCTCGCTACAGTTGGGATATTTGCATCCACTGTCCGCGGACGCTGGGCGATGCCTTCCGCGTAGGCCGGTGGGCGTCAAGCGATGGGGACATGGAAATGGCCGACGCGGACAATCCAGATTATCTAATCAACTTAACCAACGAAGAAGCAGCCATGGATCTGGCAGTCGTCTGCGTGGGCGAGCTGACGCAGGAGACTAATGACGGTGAAGACGAAACGAGACACTCGCTCACCTTCCACCTCAAAGAAGCCGTCACCGCCCGCCACGTGGGCTTCGCCATCGGGCCCTTTGAACGCATCGACCTCTCCGCTTCAAGAAAAGCCGACGAAGAAGACCGTCTAGGCCAAAGCGCGATCGAAGTTTCAGGGTACTGTCTCCCCGGGCGCGGCGACGAGGTCCTCAACACGTGCTGGGCCGTTACCAAAGCCCTCGACTATTTCTGCGTCAACTTTGGTTCCTTTGCGTTCTCGTCATATAAGCTCGTCTTCCTCGACGATATGGTTTGCGATACCGTCGCAACAGCTGGGGTGTCGTTCTGCAGCTCCAGACTCCTCTTCCCGGATAAGATCCTCGAGCCGATTGACACCAATCCGCGGATTCTCATGCATTCCCTCGCAGAGCAGTGGGCTGGCGTTCTCGTCATCCCGAAGAAGCCATTCGACTCGTGGATCGTGGCCGGAATGGCAGGCTACATGGCAGATCTCCATGGGAAAATGATTTACGGCAACAACACGTACAGATGGCAACAGAAGCAGAATGCGGACAAAGTGTACGAATTTGACGTCGAGAGGCCGTCGATTTACCAGCATGGCTCGTTTCTGCATATCGATCACTCGATTCGCGAGTTTATGACGCTAAAGGCGGCGTTGGTGTTGTTCATCCTCGACAGAAGGCTCGTCAAGGCGAGCGGGTCGAGTGGTTGTCAGCGGATTGTGAACCGCGTGTTTGTCCAGGCGAGGACGGGGTCGTTGGATAATGGCGAGATCAGCACCGCCGAGTTTCAGCGGATCGCGGAGAAGTATGGGCACGTCAAGCTGGATTATTTCTTCAAGCAGTGGGTGTATGGGTCGGGGTGTCCGATTTTTGATATCAGTCAGAGGTTCAACAAGAAGAAACTTGTTGTGGAGATGAACATCATCCAGAGGCAGATGGATCGGAAGACCAAACCGCCGTTTACGCCGGATAATTTTTGGAGGGAAATTAAGGAACATGTACAGGAGGTTTGGGCGCCGGAGACGCAGCCGGTGTTTACGGGTCCGATGACGATTAGGATTCATGAGGCGGATGGTACCCCGTATGAACATATTGTTGAGATTAAGGAGCAGACGACCAAGCTGGAGATTCCTTATAATACAAAGTATAAGCGGTTGAAAAGGTCTCGAAGGGCGAAAGAGAGGGCCATGGCCGAGGGTCAGAGCGGGGAGGATGCTCTGTTGTATAGTCTAGGTGATGTGCTAGACAGCCCGGAGGAGATGGCGGCTTGGCAGCTGCACGACTGGAGTGCTGAAGACGAAGATAAAATGGGTCAGGAGAGCTACGAATGGATCCGCATAGATGCGGATTTCGAATGGATCGGGAAGATTCACCTGTCGATGCCGCTGTACATGTACATTTCTCAGCTGCAGCAGGACCGGGATCTGGTTGCGCAGTACGAGTCTGTGAAATGGCTGATGGGGGCCACGCCGCACCCCATGTCCATGACAATTCTAGCGCGTACGCTGATGGACAAGCGGTACTTTCATCCCATCCGGGCTCTGGCAGCCGAGGGTCTGGCTGTCCTAGCCTCCAACAGCGTCGACTCGCCCAGCGACGACATGTTCCATGTTGGGCAGTTCCAGCTTCTGAAAGCCTTTGACGAGCTATTCGGCACACCGGGCGAAGTCATGCCTCGTCCGAACGACTGGACCGACCGAACAGACTACCTAATCCAATGCGCCATTCCGCGGGCCATGGTCTTTTTACGTGACCACGAGAAAAAAGTGCCCATGACCATCCGGCAATTCTTCATCGATAAACTCCGTTTCAACGATAACTCGGAAAACTACTTCTCAGACAACCACTACATCGCCCAACTAATGACCTGTCTCTCCCAATCCATAATCGCCTCCCATCGGAAACCCTCCCCCACCAAACCCCAAACCTACACCTTCAAATTCGGCGAGGAAGAAGATGAAATGGACTCCTCGGATGACGAAGACATCCCTCCCAACCCCGATACCCCCATCGAAAGAGACGCCATCTCCGAAATCCAACGCTACCGTCGTCTGGACGAATACAACTCCACATACCAAAACATCCACACCACAACCGCCTTACGCTGCCTCACAGACTGCACCAAAGCGGGTCTAATCCCCAGCGAAGCGAGACAACTCCTCCTCTACACCCGCGCCTCAAACTCCTCCTACGTCCGCATCGAATCCTTCCGCTGCTTAAACAAACTTTCCGAAACGCGAAAAGCAGAAGTAATGAACTACCTCCTCGAGACGTTCAGCTCCTCCCCGTCCCCCTACTTCCGGACCAGCATGCTCACCGTCTTGGGCGAAGCATTAGGCCACATCGCCCTCGATGAAATCGAAAAACCTTCCCCCGCAGTCGGAGACGTGTTGGTCCTCGACGCTGCGCCAGCGGATCTACCCCTTGCTGCTGCCCTTACAGGGAGAAACACGCCGGAATCCGCCCTTAAGAAGTTACAGTCGACCCTATTGTCCTCTAAGCCCTTTGCGCGGGCACTCTGGGCCGCAACCCTCTCAACGCAAACCCTGTGTGAAAAATCCACGCTATGCGACCTTGCAGGATTGATTTTTCCTTCGGTTTCTTCATTGATTGTGAAGATGAAGCTCCCGAAATACTGGTCGTGTGTTAGGGACACAACGGGGGTTAAGTTTACCGCGAGGTTGCCGGTGAGGATCGCTCCGCGACGGCCAGTTTCGAGGGAGTTTTTGAGGGTTGTGGAGGGGTATGGATTAAAGTATAATGGTCCGGGGGTGAGCGAGAGTGTGAAGCTGAAGTTGAAGAGGAAGAATGAGGATGGAGAACAGGGGGGGAGGGGGAAGGTTGCTAAACAGGGGGTGGGTAGTACTGGGGTGGGGGGTGCTCAGCAAGGTACGCAGAGTACGGCGGTGGGAGCGGGGAATAGCCCGGCCGCGGCTGCTGTGGCTACGCTGCCTAGCCAGGGCACGGCGGCGGCGGCTTCGCAGGCTACCGGCACGGCTGCTTCGCAGGGTACACCTGCTCCGCCTACAGCTCAAGGAAAATCTCGCATCGTAACGCTGAAATTCAACGACGCGTCGAAACTACGCGGTTTGGAAGAGAAGAAGGAGGAGGTCTTCGATCCAGGCGCGTTTAGGACGTTTGCGCCGTTGACATCGGAGGGGGAGGGGCGGAGGGAGACTTCGCAAAAGGATACTCCGCAGAGGGATGCTCGGAAGGATGCTACGCAGAAGGAGAGGGAGAGGGATGCTCCGCAGAAGGAAAGCAATTCCACCCCGCGCAAAAAAGACAAACCCAAAGGAAAAGTCAGCAAACCAAAACTAATGATCAAAGTGGGTGGGAAGAGGAATTAATTGCATGTCATAGGATGGTGTACACATTGTCGATTTTTAACATCTCACACATTCTTTTCACCTTGGGGGGGCCTCTCCCAGGTTATACGTGCGTGAGCATCCCAGTGACCGACGAAATGGGGAATTACACCCCCCGACCAACCTCCTCCACCCTAAGTAATATCGAAGCAGCCATAACCCTCATCTTCTCTTCATCACGGGGGAGCTTTTCGAAAACATTGCTAACCCATTCCCCCACCTCCCTCACCAGTTCCCTCTCACTCCTCAACACGGGATCAGGGACAATCTCGAAGGTGGTTAACACCCCGAACAGGACAGCGTCGCAGACGTCTCTCCCCTCCTCTGCCTTGCTCCTTAGGGAGAGGAGGAACGTCAGGAACTCGGACGTGAAGTCAGCGAGGGACACCGTCCCGGGGCCGGAGGCGTTGAGGAGGAGGGAACATGTTGTGATTAGGAGGGTTAGGATGTACGGGGGGAGGGATGAAGTGAGGGAGTACGCTCCCAAAAGAGGCGCGAGAAACGACACGTACGCGACTTTGGAAAGCTGATTAGGTCGTGAAACAGGCCGCATGCTTCGCGTTCGCGACGGGGTAAGGAGATCCCCCCCCTTGTGTTGTGGGGAGGGTAGCTTCGCAGGAGTACGCAGGAGGGAAGTCTGCGCAGAGTGGATCCCTCGACCACTTGACGGGGCAGTGATTTCTGTCTGCGCGGAGGATAACTTCTTCTGCTGCGAATACCCAGCAGGGAGGCCATAAATACTCTCCAGTTCTCTTGGCAACCTCTCCCCCACAAACCCTCCCCCGGGGTTCTCTCCCCCAGCAATCTCCATCCCCACCCTCCCAAGCGCAACCAACCCCCCCGCCCTCGTGGCGGTGCTGTACTCCCTCCCCGTAACAACCATCCGCGCCAACCGTGGCGCCAGCCCCTCGGGATCGGCGCCTACCGTCGCAACAAGCGCGTCAAGTCTCAGCTCCTCGAACTTTTCGGTGTCAAAGTTGTTCTGCAGGGACATGAACTCGGAAAGGAGGGAGGAGGCATGCTCGCGCACCTCCCCGTAGGCAGCCTTGCGGCGGATGAGGGACGCAGCGGAGGAAAGGGAGAGGGAGAAGGTTTCTGCGTCGTCGCTCCGCAGAGACTTTATCAAATCGAGAATATACACCGGCTTCTTGGGTGGGTTGCGGTTGATGAGAGTTGGGTCGGTTTCTGCGTCTTTGGGGTCGGGGTGGGGTTTGGGGTACGGCTTCAAATCTCCATCCTCCTCGTCCTCCTCGTCCTCCTCTGATGGGGACAGCTCCGCTACGCAATCCCCGATTATTTCCGTCTGCACCGGAGGCCGCGGCGGCCCAAACACCACTTTTCCATTCCAGAACTCCCCCTTCCCCACTCGCGTTCGAGCGGGGAGGGTGTGTGTGATTTTCTGTGGGATCAAGTGTGCGAAGTCTTTGAACGAGCCGATGTTATCTTCGATTTTGGTTAGGGAGAGGTAGGACTCTACTTCGTGGGTGTGCATTTCTTCAACACCAAAGTCGAGGGTGTTTGATGCGTCGTCGACGAGAGAGGAGAGACCCGTCGCGACGAGCATGCCAAGCCAGCGCGCACGGTCGACATTGCTGTCGAGACGGTTGCCGACGCCGGTGGAGTGGACTCCGGAGCGAACGAGGGAGGTTAGGTCTGACTTTGGGGTACGGCTGGCTGTGAGCAGGATGGATTGGGCGAGGGACTCTTGTTGTGTCATTGGGGCATGGGCGATGAAGAGACTGGAGCCGAAGGTTGAGAGTTGTTTCTCTAGGAGGGCGGGGAGGGAAGCAGTGGGGATGGTGACGATGCTTGCTCTTCGGACGGGTTGCGAGAGGGAGGCGTTTTGGGTTGGGTTGCTGAGAAGTGAGATTAAGTGGTTTGGGGTGAATGTTTTGATGAGGCCGGCGAGGGAGGAGATTACGGCTTCGTTTGGGTGGGTGTAGGTTTTTGAGAGCCAGGTGAGGGTTTGTGATTCGAAGTGGCGGCGGGACAGGGTTGGCAGGCCTTCGTGGAAGGTGGTTAGGCTGTCCCAGTTTGTGGAGCTTTGGGTAAAGGTCGTGTAGAAACCTTGCAGAAGTTCGTTGGGATAGCCGAGGCTTAGGGCTGGGGTGAGGAGTTGGATGGCCTGAGGTGGGGATTGTAGTATGTTGGCGATGTTTTCACCGAGCCAAAGTGCGTATTTTTGACCATCGCCTAGCCAGCTTGTTCCCCTTTTATCCGCCTGCGCAACGAGGGAGACTACCTTGCCTGAGCCGAGAAGAGTTGCGATTTCTTTCCATGTTATGTCGCGCTTGGTGTCCTCAGAAACGGCGTCGCTAATTCCGTTCCATAAAGCAGATGCTGTGTTCTTCCCAGCAAGAAACCGTTCGGCCAGGTTCAGAAAATCTTGGGCTTCTATGTTACTCTTGACATCTGTTTTGATCTGCTGTATACGTCTAAACACGGCATTGATGCCGGAGACATTCGTCAAACAGTCCACAAGTAAGTCTCTGACTGCCTGAACCGTCCAGAATGAGGGAACAATCGAATCAACCAGAGCGCCGGAAATTTGGACTTGTATCGGACCGGGATAGCAAAGATTTACTAACGTCCCCGATTTCAGTTGTTGCAAAACAGATATGAGCGTGATCTGGTCCGGCTGCGAACGAAGATATTGTAGTGCGTCATCTGTACTTTTGACCTCCCCGGTCGGCGCTGCTTTGTCCGAAACTCTGGCTTCCTTTTCGATCTTCTTATGCTTCGACGACACCGCAACGAGACCGCCGTCCTCTGATTGCCTTGTCTTGATTACTTCCGGCATTGTGTTCTGCAGTAGTACTAGCGCCACGCTAATCAACCACATATCCTAGCGTTTTACCCAGAGGCACTCAAAAAAAATGTCTATTCCAGACAGTCAACGCCATAAGTACATGAACCAGCTGCTCCAAAGACCCGGTCCTTGGACAGACGAAGACTACGATCCCAATGCATCGATTACCAGCATCCAAGAATCCCACGTCCTCGTCATCGGCGCAGGCGGACTCGGATGCGAAATCCTCAAAAACCTGGCCCTATCCGGCTTCAAAAGGATCGATGTAATCGATATGGACACCATAGACGTTTCCAACCTGAACCGGCAATTTCTTTTCCGGGAAAAGGACGTTGGCAAAGCAAAGGCCGAAGTCGCCGCTGACTTTGTCATGAAGCGGGTTCCAGGGTGTAAGATCACCCCATATGTGGGCAAAATCCAGGACAAGGACGAAGACTACTACATGCAGTTTAATCTAGTCATCTGCGGACTGGACAGCGTAGAGGCGAGACGGTGGATCAACGCCACGTTGGTCGGCATGGTCGACGAAGATAACCCCGACAGCCTGAAGCCGCTGATAGACGGCGGCACCGAAGGCTTCAAAGGCCAGTCGCGAGTTATTCTGCCAACAGTCACGTCGTGTATAGAATGTCAACTAGACATGCACGCCCCACGGGAAACGGTCCCTCTCTGTACACTTGCAACAATCCCCCGACAGCCGCAACACTGCATCGAATGGGCGCACATCATCAAGTGGGACGAAGACCGCAAAGGTGAGCAGCTGGACACAGACGACCCGGAACACGTCACCTGGCTGTACCAACAAGCCCTAGCCAGAGCCAAGGAGTTCAACATCCCCGGCGTGACTTATTCCATGACACAGGGCGTCATCAAGAACATCATCCCCGCCATAGCCAGCACGAATGCCATCATCGCTGCATCATGCTGCAACGAAGCCTTCAAAATCGTCTCCTCCGCGGCAAGCTTCCTCGGCAACCCGCGCGAGAACAACTACATGCTTTATACAGGCGATCGCTCAATCTACACGTATACCTTTTGCCACGAGCGCAAGCCCGACTGTCCTGTCTGCGGGAACCTGCCCAAAGACTTGGACCTGACGCCGGAGCAGACGCTGGACACGTTTATCGGGAGTCTTGCAGAGCGCCCAGAGGCGCAGCTGAAGAAGCCGAACCTGCGCACGACGGATAAGTCGCTCTATTACTCCACGCCTGCGAGCCTTGAAGAGCAGACTCGGCCGAACTTGAAGAGGAAGCTGGAGGAGCTGCTCAGCGACGGCGATGAAATTGCTATTAGCGATCCGGCCTTTGATATCAATTTTAGGTACATCACGAGATTCAAGAGGAAGTAGAGTTAGCAGGCTGAGGGGTGGGAGGGCGTCTCCCTGTATGATACGATGCGGCAGGACTTCATGACTGATGGAGGGATACACGATGGAGGGATGGAATCACGGAGTTGCTTAATGTAGATGCCGCAGACTCATACTGCTTTACGAGTTCTGTGTTCTGTGGCCACGGCGTGCGCAATCGGTCAGGGCATTGACTCCCACATGGCGGTTGCCCGCGCCTCCGCCGGGAGCTGCTCATTCGGATTGCTTTGAAGAATTATCAGAAGCCGCGGTATCTTGCTGGCGCCCTGCTGCGCTTGCAAAGGACAGAGAGGTATGATACCCTTCCCTCCCCCCCTCCCCCCCTTCCCCCCCTTCAGTCCTCTTGGCAATGACGTCACATCACCCCGGGCATCGGCGAACGACAACAAACATGCCGGCCTGGACTCCATGACTCTGCCGAATGGGAGCGCAGCGGTCAATGTTCTTGATTCGGGTGAGGGCTGACTCAACAATGGCAACTGTAGCGCTAACGGTTCGAATCACATAGACGACTATGATCCCATTGACCATCTAAACACACTCTTCTCCCATCCCTCTGCGCTGTCCGCCGCTCCCGCCGTGTCTGCCGCGCTCAGACAGCATCAAAATGACCTCGACCGAAGCATTGCCTCGCTGGTGTCGATACAGACCAGCTCCGACTCCGACAGCGTGCGCCGAATCCAGGATGCGAACCAGGAGCTCGACCAGCTGTTCAAGCAGATTGAAGGCGTACGGGAACGGGCAGCAGAAACGGAAAAACAGATTGCGGACATGACTGCCGACATCAAACGGCTGGACAGCACTAAGAAGAACCTGCGCCTGTCGATGACGGCTCTCAAGCGGCTTCAGATGCTGACGACGGCCTACGAGCAGCTGAGTGGACTGTCAAAGCGCAGGGAGTACAAGGAATGCGCGAACCTACTGCAGGTCGTCATTCAGCTCATGGCGCACTTCAAAAGCTACCGCAGCATCGACCAGATTGCCACTTTGAGCAAAAACGTGACGGATCTGCAACGGGAATTGCTGGAACAGGTTTGCGAAGACTTTGAGACGACCTTCTCAAGCGGACAGGTGCAGCAGAAGAGGGCGATGCTGGCCGAGGCTTGCTGCGTCGTGGATGCGCTCGGCGACCACGCGCGCTCGCGCCTCATCACCTGGTACTGCAACACGCAACTGAGAGAGTATAGACAGGTGTTTAGGAGCAGCGAGGAGGCTGGTTCGCTGGACAATATCTCGAGACGCTACAGCTGGTTCATGCGTTTGCTCAAGAAGTACAATTCGGAGCATTCCCACCTCTTCCCGCCGGCTTGGCGCGTCAATGAGATGCTGGCAAACTCGTTCTGTGCCGGTACGAGAGAAGATTACAAGGATATTCTGCAAAAATCCATGGGCAGGACAGATGGTCCGCCGCCGGACGTGAACTTGCTGTTATCCTGTCTGCAGCAAACTCTCGACTTTGAGCATAGCCTGGAGAAGCAGCTGGCTGCAAGCAATTCCAGGGCGTCAATAGACACTGCGACTTCTGCAGAAGGCAGGACGAGGGCGTTTGGACAGGTCATCTCGGAAGCATTCGAGCCGTATCTAAGCATCTGGGTCCAGTCCCAGGACAGACATCTTGCCACGTTCATACCAAAATACCAACAGCAGCCTATTCAATCGCCAGACGAAGAGTTTTACCCGCAGCTGGTCATGCCCTCTTCGACCGAGCTCTTCCACTACTACCGCGTCACTCTGGCTCAGGGGGCCAAGGTGTCTACGGGCAGTAGGCTGGTGGAGCTGTCGCGGGTGTTTGGAAAATATCTTGACGGCTACTCCCAACAGGTTCTCCTCCAACGATTAGGCAGCAATCTATCCGTACAAGACATTATCGTCATCCTCAACACGGCCGATTACTGCTACACAACGACCAACCAGCTCGAAGAGCGAATCCAATCCCGCATCGACGAAGACGTCCGCGACAAGGTTGACCTGCAATCGCAGGCGGATGCATTCATGGGCGTAGCTTCGGCGACTATCCGCGCTCTCGTGCACAAGGTAGAAGTCGAGAGCGAATCTGCATGGCGCGAGATGCGCAATGTGGCTTGGTCGCGCATGGAAAGTGTTGAGGACCAAAGTGGCTACGTCTCCGTCCTGCTCCAAACCCTTCGCGAACGCAGCAGAGAAATCCTCAAATGTCTTCACAAACCGCAATATGCGCGAGCGTATTGCGATCAACTCGTCGAAAGCGTAGCCAACACATATGTCATCAACATTGCAGCGAGCAAACCCATTAGTGAGACTGGCGCAGAACAGATGCTTTTAGATTTCTACTCCATCAAGAAAGCCCTCTTAGAACTACCCAGCACCGCCCCCGACACCCCCAACATCGCGAATGCAGCCTACGCCAAGCGTGTCAACGCAAGCACTGCCAAAATCGACCCTATCCTGAAAACCCTCCAAGTCCGCTCCTCCCCACCCGAAGGCCTTGTACAAATGTACCTCATCCACATCCGCGACCGCTCAGAATCCAACTTTCGCAAGATCCTAGACCTCAAAGGCATCACCAAGCGCAGCGAAACGTCCCTGCTCATGGACACGTTCAAAGCGCAAAGCAAAGCAGCCGAGGGTCTGCAGATCAGCAATCCGCTCATAGCGTCGCTACAGCTGACTCTCCAGTCTCAACATCAGCCGCTGGGAAGGGACGCCGGGCTTACGCCGAGGTTTGATCCCGCGGTATTTGGCTCCGCGCTGATAAATGCTGCGAGGGATGCGGGTGATAGACTTGGTACGCCGAGCCTGGTTTCGCCTGGGTTGGGAAATATTAGGGCTACGAGTCCCCCGATTGCGAATCAGGCGGCGGCGGGGTTGAATGAGAATTTGAAGAACTTGGGGAAGTTTTTTAAACGGGATGTTGGGTTTGGGGGGTTTAGGGATAAGGGGTAGGGTGGTTTGAATTTTTTGGATGGTGGGGTTTTTGTTTTTTTTTTTTCTTCTGATGTAGCGTTTGAAGTGTGTGGGCATCGATGGGACAGTTTGGAGTTGACCGGGGTTTAGCTAAAGCGTTGAAAAGAGTGAGAGTCATTTACTGGGTAATTTGCGAGATTGTTGCGCCGTCCAGGATTCGGTCCGTCATCAGATGATGTTACAATCACGACATGATAAGACTGCTGGAGTAACATCAAAACTCCCTGAACCATCACTACGTCTTCTCCTATGCACCGGGGCATCTGCCGCCCTTGTACTGACCAATCACGGGCAAAGTGTGGTGAGTGTGCAATCTTCTTGGCGCATGGGCAAATAACCGAGGTTGGGCCGAGAGAGCCCCCACGACGGGCAACCTCCACAACACCCACCATCAATTTTAACACGCACCACAATCACACATCGCCCAAATACATGCGATTTTTATAAAACCCCACCACCACAACCCCGCAGCATCACAACCCAGCTCGATTATTCACTACCCGTCGGATTTAATTAACCCAATCCACCGCACGGGGGAACGTGCGCGGTGGAGCACTCCAAATCCTAAAGTCACGAACATGTCGCACCCAACAGACAGCTCAATGGCGCACAAACGGTCCCTCAACGGGACGACCAAGCCCGGCTACGGAGACCCTCCCGCTGCACCACACAAGCTCCCCACGGGTCCGTCAAGCATTTCACGAATGCGAGGCCGCGTGACAGCCGCATCCTCCATTCCCGTGGGCCTCGCACGGATAAAATTCGCGGCGGAGTGTATCAAGGCTGCGCAGTCGTCGCGTCTGGACCCTTACGCACTCCACCCCGGGGAACAGGCGCTCGTGGGGAACGAATTCTCGTCAAATGAAGAGGTAACGATTTATTTGAATATTCGAAATGCGATCCTGAGGTTGTGGTTCAAAAACCCCCTTGCGAGGGTGGTACCGGAAGAGGCAGCCGGGTGTGCGCGACAGGAGAGGTTTTTTGGTTTCGCAGAAGTGGCGTATACGTGGTTGTTGAGGAACGGGTATATTAACTATGGGTGTGTTGAGGTAAATAGAGCTTTGGCTACGTCAAATGCGCCAGAGGCGAAGACGATTGTTGTTGTGGGTGCTGGTGTTGCGGGTCTTGCGACTGCGAGACAGCTTGAGGGGTTGTTCGCCCAGACGTGGATGGAGTTTGAGGGTCCCCCGCCAAAGGTCATAGTGCTTGAGGGCAGGAAGAGAATTGGTGGGAGGGTTTACTCTAAACCGCTGCATTTTCAGTCTGATGGTGGGACGGCACTAAGCAAACACCGCAATACGGTTGAAATGGGCGGCATGATCGTTACCGGGTTTAACAACGGGAACCCTCTTGAGCCCATCATGCGTGGTCAGCTGGGTTTGAAGTACCACATGATGACGGATGATATGGCTCTGTATGATTATGATGGGAAGAAAGTGGACGAAACGAGAGATAAGATCATCATGGACCTCTATGCCGATATCGTTAATCGTGTCGGTCGGTTTAGGGCGAAAAGAGATGTGGTAGAGACGCTACGCGGTGATGAAGAGCTCATCAACCGTGCCCAGGACCCAAATACCAGCCGGTCGGAGCTGCAGGCTCCTGTTGGTAATACGCAGTCGTTGCCCGTCAAGAGACGCGGTAGACGCCGCAATGTGCCGCCCGGTACGGAGAAACTTACGACCAAAACGCGGGCGGTGGAGGAAACGGAAACGACGGACAAGTTTGCGGCCGAAGCGGCGCAGATGATGGGTTTTACGTTGAAAGAAGGGGTTTCGCCGTCGCAGACTATTTCGCTAAAAGAGACGGCCACGTCGGTGGAACATGCCTCGCTCGGCTCCGTCATGGATGAAGCTGTGGAGCAGTACCGCAAGATTGTTGACCTTACGCCGCAAGATATGCGCATGCTCCACTGGCACAATGCGAACCTGGAATATGCAAATTCTGCACCCATCAGCGCGCTCAGCCTCACTGGTCATGATCAGGACACGGGCAACGAGTTTGAGGGCGCGCACTGTGAGATCATTGGCGGCTACTCACAACTGCCGCGTGGGCTGTTAGGAGTTCCTACGAAGCTCGATGTGCGCTTTGGAAAGTCTGTGGACAGTGTCGAATACCTACCAGAGGATGGTAAGCGAAGGAATTCAGAGAGGGGAGGCCGCTCCGCAAGGGTAAAGTGTGAAGACGGGACCACTTTTGATGCGGACATGGTCGTCATTACGGTCCCTCTTGGCGTGCTGAAGGAGGATATCATCAACTTCCAGCCGCCTCTGCCATCATGGAAGCAGGGCGCTATTTCCCGTCTGGGATTCGGCCTGTTGAACAAGGTTGTCTTAATCTACGACGAGGCGTTTTGGGACGACAGTCGAGACATGTTTGGCCTGCTAAACGACTCCGATCCCCCTGACAGTTTGGATCCCGCAGACTACGCAAAGGACCGGGGACGCTTTTTCCTCATCTGGAACGCATCCAAAGCCAGTGGGCGGCCAGTCCTCGTTGTCCTCATGGCAGGTCTCGCCGCGTATGAGACTGAAAAGTCCAGTGCAGAGGAACTGTACGCGGAAATCAACACGAGGCTCGAAAAGGCATTCCCAGACAAACACGTGCCGCTACCCGTTGAAGTTTTGCTAACAAACTGGCGAGAAGACGCATTCGCCAGAGGCGCCTACTCATTCGTCGCTCCCGAAACAGAAGCAGACGACTACGACCGCATGGCGCAGCCGGTTCGAAACCTCTTCTTCGCCGGCGAAGCCTCCTGCGGCACCCATCCTGCCACCGTCCACGGAGCGTATCTCTCCGGCCTACGTGCCGCCTCCGAAGTCTACGAAACCCTCGTCGGCCCCATTGAACTCCCGAGCCCCTTTGTCGGCTCAGAAAGCGGAGACAACGACGTGGAAATGCAAGATGCCTACGGCCCCAACCGACGCAGTCGACGACCCTCAAGCAACGACACAATCACCGACGAAAGCGACCAGGAACGCCAAAAAGCAATGATCAGACACGTCGTCTCCGAGATCGGAACCTACCCCGAACAACCCACCATGCATCGTGTCAAGGCTTTTGACTTGTTTGTTCAAGACATGAGGCCTAACCAAGCAGCAGTATCACGCTCGGAACCCGAGGAAGAGAAGATGATTGCTGCGCTGGAGAAGAAGTGGAAGAAGTTGGGTCAAGAGGAAAGGTCGGCGTACGAGGATAATGCAAAGTCTTGGAATATCCGGTGTAGTGTGGAGAAAAATGCCTGGAGGGGGAGGGTGAGTGATTGGCTTGTGGAGTTGAGGAGGGTTAGGAGAGAAATTGATCAGGCAGGGCTGTTTAGGAGTAGTAGAGCTAGGATATAGGTAGTATTAGGGATATTGGTTTTGTTTTGGAGGGGTCGTTCATGTGGTGTGTTACATTTGATCTAGGGGGTGGTCGATTTGGTGTGTTCGAGAGTGATTGTAGGGACGTTCACGTAGTAAACGGCAGCCAAAACAGCCTCTCGCCCGTTAATCGTACGTACTGCTATCCTATCCCTTTAGATGGATTGTGTGAAGATGTGACATCCCTAACGTCAAGTACCCCAAAAGGGAATAGCCGTGAATCCGCCAAGACCGCGCAAACACTCTCTCCTTTTCATACGTCCTCCACAAAGCCACATTGAACATCCTGGTGTCGACCTGCATGCCATCGCTTGCGTCTTACTTTCCGCCCCTCAGTAATAATTTTTTTTATTTTTTTTTCATTTTTTTATAGTTTTTATTTTTTATTTTTATTTTTTGCCGATGCAATTATCACAACCGCAGTGCCTGTATGCAATGCCTTCCACACCCCAGGGGTAAGCTAATTTCCAAGACTACTCCGCTGTGTGTGTACCGCTCTATCATGGATTTTATGATCGTTGAGGGTATGTTGGTCTCGTTTGTGTTGCAGGGAGGTGGCTGGTTCGATTGCAGGCTCGCACATCTTCCCAACAGGGTTGCGTAGCTGGTGTCTGCGGCTGCGACGACTGGTCGTGGTTGAGGACTGAGATGCGGCTGCAGATGCGATGATTGGTATGTTGGTTTGTATGTGTGGCAGGGGAGACGGCTGATTAGTGCAGATTTTGCTCAGCGCAGAATCGCTCAGCTTTGATGGCAATAGCATGGCTACTTTTGTGGTTGCGGCGCTTTGGGCATTTTCATGGGCATTGTTGAGGATGGAGTGGGACTTCTATCTCGATCTCGATAACGGCAAGCTGAGGTGATGTCTTTTCTGGGTCGAAAAGAAATGGGCAACTCACGGAATCAAATGGAAGTGCCAGATGATTGTCCTTGGCTGGTAACGGGTCGGCGGTATGCCCAAGATTGACGATCGACTAGGTCTAAAAACAAATTGTACCTGGTCCCTCGGTGGAAATGCATGCTAAAACCAACGGGAACAACAAAATCTTCACGGCTGGCAGCGGGTCAAGGATGCGCCCAAAATCAACTTCGAACTGTGTCTTGCCTGGGCGGCTGGGAATATCCCAAGGCGAAAATTGCAAATAAGACCGACGACCACTGTGAATCCTTCAATCAGTACAATATCAACGACGAGAAGTTTTTGGATTAACTTATATTGAACGGTTTTTCAAGGATCGCCGAACACGTTAACTCGCCCAGCCTGAACGAGGAGAAGCTCCTGGATCAACTTATATGGGTTGCAGCGGCAGCTCCGATACTGAATGTGAGGTAAAGTATCAAGGGGTTGCCTTGGCGGGCGAAGTTTCAATGAATTTCAAAAACTCAATCTATGTGGCACCCCCTACTGGTGTATGCATGTCTTCATTTGTGCGACAAACTCGCATATATAGTTAAGCTGATCCTCTGTATAAGAAAAGCCATTTTATCCTCCCGCCATAGAAGTATATCCCATGATTTCTTGAAAGATAGCAGTCACAATTGCTGTGTGTTCCAGTTATCCCATCCTCTCGGTAAACGACTGATATGCCGACATATGCCCTTCGCGTTGGATTCGGAGGTGCTTATGGAACTCGCAGGGACGCTAGCAGCTCTGGGAGTCGTATGGCCGTCACATAAATGAGTCAGGAGAAGCACATGTCTGAGCTTGCGGTGATTGCAAAGACTAGAGCTGGTGAGATTGCGGCAATGTCGAGTTGATGGTAGGGGTGATGTGTGATTTTTGTGTCTGGAGGCTTTCACGTTTGCTGCTGATACAAGGATACGCGTTTCACCGTCTTCAGAAGGGTCACTCGCTTCGCGAACATTTCATTTCTAGGAATGCAGACCATCCTTACCCCGTTTCCGAACTCAGCGAAAACTTTGGCAGCTTGGCGGTCGGTTGAACGTTACAGTTTGCTGGGTTAATGCCTTGACGCTCCTAGCCGCTTGAGCTTCAACGCTCACATGCTCCCCTTCGGTCGCTGTTAAATTTTTGGGTGATGGACATCTCTGTGGATGTGAAGCTGAAATTGTTTCCACCGAGCGATGATCAAGTACAGAATCTTGATCCTTCGAAACAATACGCGTAATGTCTTAGATGAAGGGAAGCAAGGACTAAAGCGCAACCTACTACACATGACTTGAGAGGACAAGCGCAAAGTTGTAGACAAGAGAATTGAGACCCATGGAGAGGTCAAGAGATAAATGCGGGATGACAGAGCTGTGAGACGAATGAACAGATGACATAGTGAAATAATCACAGCTAATGTCCCCAGGGAAACAACTCCCTCAATCGACTAACAGGTGTTTGTCTAAGGCCTTCAACATCAGAAAACTCAACCGAAACACAAAGCATCCGAGCATGCCACACACACACAAACCGCATCATGTGAGCGCTCCTCCTCTTCGCTCACTATTGCTGCCCTGCACCATCACCAATTCCTGAGAGATCTCCACAACCGGAACTTTCTCCCTCAGCGACGTCTTGTGTGACACCAATGCAGTTGACGACCCCTTGCGCTGTCAGGGTGGTGGCCGCCCCGTGGAACCCCAGCTGCTCGATGCGTAGGTTCGTAAGCATCTCCGTATTGGCATTGTACTGCGCTGTCGTTGTGCGGGTTGAGCGTCGTTGCCAGAAAAAGGCCCAGGTTATCGTAATTGTACCGATGATTCATGCGATGTCCTTGATCAACTCTAGGTCCTACACAGAGCTTGCCTGAAGATATGTTAGCTGTCTATCTAGAACGTGAGGAAGACGCAGGCAACTCACATATGAAATGATTGCCATCTTCCGGAAAAGACTGGTGCGAGATGGTGAGCGTTTCTTGGGTCTCGTGATGGTGGAAAAGGAAGCGTTGGAGGCGAAGAGTTTGATGGCGTTGTAGTCGAGCCTGAATATGGCTAACTGATCTGGCACACGAACCATGCCAACTACGACAAAGATCCGCTGTATATAGGTGTTTGAGACCAGATTGAAGACGCTAACAGTTCGTTGTAAACAGAGTTCGCTGTATCCAATGCCCGCTGTCTTCAGGTTCGGCTGTAGTGAAACCTGGATGAGTGACAAGTGAGTAGGTGTCAGTCTATCCGACCCTAGCGAAGGTGCATGTCAATGTCTGTTTCTGCATCTGTGGGAAAGTGAGGTAAGGTGGGGCATAATGCGGATATTACCCCATGCTAACGACCTTGCCCTACACCTATTATGAATAGAAAGATTGGACGACTGTGGAGGGGTAATAAGATAAATTGTAAGTCGCTCCATTCCTCTCAAGGACTGACTTTATATACACTAAACTCCGATGCCTCTCAGCCTTCTGTTGAAGTTGAAGGATGTGTCACGTGATGACTATGAACAACGTCTTTTCATGTATACAGCATATATAACAATACAATTATTTATGTCTTAGTGTACTCACACTATCAGTTCGTCTTCTTTAACTATTGAGGAGCCCAAACTCTTTCCAACCTCTTCACCAGCCTTTTCTCTAGCCACCCCAACCTCTGCAGATCATTTGTGTTAGTGCGTAGTGCAACTTGGTGCTGGGCGCTACCGAGGAGCTAGTCCAAGATGGGTAAGCTTGTGTGATTGGTCTTGGCGAGTCTAGACATGCCAACATGACCGGCGTCGGCTTAGTCACAACAACACCGACCAAACCCCAGATGTCACTAAGCACACACTGAGAATGAACAGGGCCAGACCTTAATTCAAGGACAGCTTCGTCCTAAGAGTTAGAACACTGGGAAGCCTCATTCTCTATATAAAATCCTCCAACAGTTGCTTAGTGGATGCTGTCGGAGGTCTGCCGGAGGTGGTAGATAGGGCACCGGACTTCCCAGGGTTTTTACCTCACAGAGGGTGACGTGGTCACGTCACAGAACGTCGTGCAAATGCGGTTCGGGTCGTGCCGGAGTGTGAGGCAGTCTTGGCAGACAAGTCTTCTCCTCATCTCCTCTCATATAGTCATGGATATCTATAGTCACGATATCACACACTGTTATCGATGCTACCATTTCACGAAGTGCGAATATATACGAATATATTCCTTCCTCCTTCCGATAGATGCTCACTGCGTATGCTCCGCGTCGCTCTCTGCAGCGGTTGATGACTGTCTGGAGTGATACCTGCGCAACCTATAGTCATTAGGAAGCCGCGAGCAATAGATGATGTCGGCTGACGATTTATTGCTGGATATGAACGTACTGTACATGGCATATGATAAACGCGACCCACCTTCACTCGACGATATAATGAGAGTTTTGATACCTCACGAACATCTGTTTATGAACGCCATGGATTTTCACAAACAGCCATATACCAGAACGAGAATCACCGACGCAATTCACCATGCCATTAAAACTGGACAGATTGAAGATGGACGCCACCACCCTCCGCAACCCGGTCACCCGAAACCTGGCCAATGACGCCCAGGAAGCTACCCGAGCCATCTCAAAAGTCAAACTTCCGGAGGAATTCTTTTCAATCATCTCATCTCACATCCCACAAACGAATGACTTAAGCACATTATCATGGATCAGGTAAGTCACCCATGTCCTCCTCTCGCTCGTGGTGGAGAGCTAACGTTCCTGCAGCAACCGCCGTCGATCTAGGACATCGACAGTTTCAAAGGCATTGCATGGACGCTAACAGCCCTTGGCTTCGTCCTTGCTCCCGGCTTACTACATCAAGCAAACACGTATCATGGATCTGGTGAGTTACCCGTGTTCTCGTCTCGCTTCGCGTAGAAGTCTTCTATGTGCCTTGCCTTGAGTGGGAAGCAATTCTCACATACCTACGACAACGCTTGTTTTGGGTTCTTTTTGAAGAAATAAACATTGAGTTCCCCGCCGCGATGGGTGAGGAGGTAGTCCCAGGGGTTAGTTCTGGGATTGGCGCATGTGCTGAGTCTAGTTAAGGAGCAAATTCGTCCAGGGAGGAGACAGCATTACCTAGTGGGAATTTGAGATTACGTGTTGATCACGCGGTACACTCTAACAGATCATGGATATACGATGGGTCGAGAACTGCGTGTCACGAGCGGCTGTCATAAAACTTGGATTCATCAAATGTTACGTCGACGGAACGGACGATCCTGTAGTCAGATGGGATCTACAAACGATATATCGAGTGTGTTGCATAACCAATCAGATATCCCTGTTTGGCTTTGGGGGCAAATTTATCGCCTCTGGGTACGTCGTGGTTACGCACAAATGCAGCGCATCCATAGGCTCGAAGGTGGCCAGGATAAGGTTTAGTAATTTTCCAGTGTTCACTCTTGGTCAGAGCCTGGTACGGCGACTTTTGGTTAAGAGAATGTGAGGGAGCTAAGTTTAGCAGGTCAACAGCACATTCCACTGCTTCTGGCCAGAGCTTGTTGGGAAATACTGCATGAAGCAGTAACTTCCTGGCCAGGGTGCAAACAATGTTGTTGCTGGTTTCGGCCCTCCCATTTTGTTCAGAGCTGTGAGGAATCATAATGTGCAGGGAGATTCCCCGTTGCCTGCCGAACTCAGTCAGTGAGGTACCCCCAAACTCGAGTCCGCAGTCTAGATGATAAATTTTGATGAAATGGCAGAGGTGTGTGTTGATGTAAGACAACCTCCGTAGAAACCCGGACACCATGATGGACCTGCCGCCGCGCAATTCTGTTCCTCGTGACATGTACTGTGTGTCTGAGTACAGGCATGGAAGTGACAATCTCATTATAGGATCGCTTTTTCCCTCAAGAGAACTAGACAGCTATATGATTGCGAATCTCATATCCACTTTGCCACGGTCCCAATCGGTTATCCCCACTGAATGATCGCAGTCGTGGAAATTGCCGTTATTTGAACGTTCAGACAAATAACGATACTGGAAAATGATCTGTGCAATGTGATATGTACTTGGCTAGCAGTTATTTCTATTTCATGACTGCATTTTCCATTTTCCATGTGATGTCAATTCTTCGTTTGGTTCGGGAGCAGCCTCGTCAGCTCCTTTTAAAGATCAGGTACCGAGTAGCCACGTGCTGATAGGATAGACTTTTGTGGTTGTGCCATTCCAGAAACATTTTGGACTGAAGCCTTTTGTCGAGGCCTGGGTCTAGAAGTAGGGAGTCTATCGTACAAGGTGTGCGCAGTTGAACTTTTCACAAGGCTATGCCTATTCGGGGATAGTTGCCACGTGGGATCGACAGAGCACTTTAATTATTCGGGAATGGCGGCCAACTCCCGCTGGGACTGGTGAAGGCTGAGCCGCAACGGTCTAGTGGCGCTGGACGTGATGGCCCAGGAGAACACCCTACGGGACATGCGCGGAGCACCCGACTATCAGCATTCAACAACACAATGACATCGTTTTTCGGCAAATTCGTCGCCAATAGCCAGTCGGCCGCCGCCGCACCGCCCAAGAAGCCCGATGGACAGCCGCAGCAGACGCCGCTCGAGCTCCATTTGGCCGACGCCACGGGGCCGGTGCGCGCCGATGGGAGTGACAAGTTCTTCGGGTTTGAGAACTACGGCTCGACCTGGTAAGTGCGGGCGGCCGACGGACGGCAGCAACTGACGCCTCCAGCTACTGCAACTCCATCATCCAGTGTCTCTACTACTCCACGCCATTTCGTGACAACTTGCGCGCATTTCCGCCGCCCGAATGCTTCCCCACAACGGCTGGCGACAGCGGAGACTCTCCGCCGCGCCGCTCCGCTGCGCCATACCCCAACCCGTCGTCACCGGCGCGGAAGCTCATAACGCCGACGTCCCCAGGCAGACGAATTGGTGCAAAGGTTGAAGAGAGCAAAGACTCGACCGAAGCGCGGAAACGGTTGGCACTGGCGGCTGGGCCGGTGCTGGCCATGACGAACGATAGCTCGGCCAAATACGGCATGAGCGAATCCCTTTACACGTCGCTCAAGGACATCTTTGAGGCTATCATCAACCACAGCTCGCGCATCGGTGTCGTCAGTCCGCACAACTTCATTGAGATTCTGCGGCGCGAGAACGAAATGTTCCGCTCTCCAATGCACCAGGACGCACATGAGTTTTTGAATTTGCTGTTGAACGAGGTCGTGGATAATGTAGAGCTGTTTGCGAAGCAGCAGCGGCTGGAGAGCAACGCGCATTGGGTGCATGACCTGTTCAAAGGAGTGTTGACGTCGGAAACGCGATGCCTGACGTGCGAGACGGCCTCACACCGCGACGAGGCGTTCCTGGATCTGTCGGTTGACTTGCTGCCGTTCACGTCGGTCACGTCGTGTCTGCGCAAGTTCTCGGCAGAAGAAATGCTGTGCGCGCGTAACAAGTTCCACTGCGACAACTGCGGCGGTCTACAGGAGGCTGAGAAGCGGATGAAGATCAAGCGACTGCCGCGCATCCTGGCGCTGCACCTGAAGCGCTTTGAGTACACCGAAGACCAGCAACGACTGCAGAAACTGTTCCACAAGGTCGTCTATCCGCTGCATCTGCGGCTATTCAACACTCTGGACGAGGCCGACGATGCTGATCGGCTGTATGAGCTCTATGCCGTTGTAGTACACGTCGGCAGCGGGCCATATCACGGCCACTACATCAGCGTCATCAAAACCCTCGATCGGGGCTGGCTGCTATTCGATGATGAGCTTGTCGAGCCCGTTGATGAGGAATTTGTCCTTTCCTTCTTTGGCGGTGAGCCTGACCAAAGCATCAATGATCCTCGGCAGTATTCCTGTGCCTATATCTTGTTCTATCAGGAGACGTCCCTTGAGAAGCTCATGATGGAGGACGAAGCCGAATACGACTTCTGCGAGATGGGAGCCAAGACTTCGTCTGAAGCTCCGGCAGAAGCTGTGGAAGCCGTGGTTGTGTCGCCAGAAGCTGTTGCAGCAAACAGCCCGCCTCAATCCCCACTGGCTGCAAAGTCCAAGTCTTCAAACATGCTGACGCCGTTTTTGTCTACATCTGGAGCAACATCAGCAGCTCCAGGCAGCAACGGCCCCGCCACAGGCAGCGGAAGCGGTCTGTCAAGGTTAAGACATTCGTCGATGCGATTACCCAGCAAACCGCGGTTTTTCAATAAAGAGAAGCTTGCTGCCGCTGATGATTCGAACGAGGGCACATCTCTGACGACGGCGACGTCTGGTGGTGGTAATAACCTCGTCGATGAGAAGAAACCTTGGAATCGATTCGGACTAGGCAAGAGGAAGTCCCAGAACTTGCGTTGATTACATGACTGTATAGGGTACATAACGTTTAATGAATGTTGGACACGCAGAAGAAAGCTAACCGAACGCTACACTCCAGATGATGACCATTAGGTTGAGAAATATCAGGGGGACTGTGTGTGCATTAGCAGGGCAGGTTTAAGCGAGGGGTTGCTCACTCCTCATCAAGGTCCGGATGGAATGGATAAGATTAATAGTCTTGGCGCGGAACCCGTCGTTCGATGCGCTCTGTCCAAACCCCTGTTCTTGATATGTGCCCCAACCGACTTGGCTGGTCGTTAGTATACTGCAGTTGGTTGGTAGAGGGGCATGTTCGTACTCCGCGCGAGGAAGCGGTCCTCGGATAAGACTGCTATCGAGTTTACGAGGAGTATCGTGACTGCCAAATTAGTCGGAACTTATCTAGCATATATGTGCACGCACTTTGGAAGAGACCGCCAAAACTGAAGAAGAGAGTTGCCATTGTTATTCAACTGACCGGCGTCGTGCCCCACCATTGTGGGTGGATGCGGCTCCTCCCGACAGCTGTCAGACTCATCAGATGGGCAGCTAACAGGAATATCAGTCGCCCACCAATGGCGCTCCTTCATAAAACAGATGTAGCACAGACGATGCTCCTCTTTGCCGTCATGTTGCTCCACCTCTTAGTTTCGCCCTACACCAAAGTCGAAGAATCATTCAACATGCAGGCCACCCACGACATATTGACCTACGGACCACGTCTACACCCGAATTACGACCACCTTACCTTTCCCGGATCTGTCCCAAGAACATTCATTGGCGCCATGGTGCTTGCGGGCGTCTCCTGGCCTCTTTCCGGCCACATATCCCCGTACAACATGCAACTCTTCGTCCGAGGGATTCTGGGCACGGGAAATGTCCTCTCCCTCCTCTTCATTAAGCGAAGCGTCTCCAAACTCTACGGCCAAGCCGCAGGCTGGTGGTTCGTTCTCTTCACCAGCACGCAATTCCACATAATGTATTACATTTCGCGCCTCCTCCCAAATATGTTCGCCTTTATCCTCACGAACCTTGCCCTGGGCCTCTTTCTCCTCGCCGAAGGCAACCATAGAGCTCGCGCGAAGCGCACAAAACTAGCCCTCTACCTCCTCACCCTCGCGGGGGTCATCTTCCGAGCAGAAACCTCCCTCCTCTTAATATCCTACCTAATCACTCTCTTCATCACCCAAACCCCCTCCTTAAAATCAGAAATCATCCCCGCAGGCCTCGTAGGCCTGGTTGTAGGCCTCTCCTTAACCCTCTCAATCGATACCTACTACTGGCGCGCATCGCGCCCATACTGGCCTGAGTTCGCCGCCTTCTGGTTCAATTCCATCCAAAATCAATCCTCTTCCTGGGGCGTACAGCCCTGGTACTTCTACCTCCTCGCTCTACCAAAGCTCCTTTTCAACCCCGCAATCTCCGTCCTCTCCCTCCTAGGAACCCTGAGATCCGCAACCGCACGCAGGATCCTCGCCCCGCAGCTACACTTTATAGCAATCTACTCCCTCCTCCCACACAAGGAATGGAGATTCATCGTTTACGTCGTCCCGGCATTCACCGCTGTTGCTGCTTGGGCAGCCGCACGCATCACCACACGAGCGTCTACACGAAATGGCCTCCCCACCCTCCTCCTCCTCCTCCTCGCCGCATCAACAGCTCTCTCCTTCCTCGCATCGGCAACATCCCTCATTCTCTCGAGCTGGAACTACCCCGGCGGGCTTGCCCTCGAGAAACTCCAATACAATAACCGCCCCGCGAGGGTCTGGGTCGATAACCTCGCCTGCCAATCTGGCGTTACGCTTTTCCTTACCGATCAGTTCCCGAAATGGAGGTTTGAGAAGGATGATGGGAACTCGCCGGAAAATGGGTTTGATTTTTGGGTTGTTGAGCCGATGCATTCTGTTGTCGCGCGGGAAGGGGGTGGGAGTGATGTTCTTGCGTTTGGGGGTGTTGAGGTGAGGGAAGGTGAGGGAGTAAGGCCTTTTGGGGGAGAGGCGGTGGCGAGGTTGGGGAGGAGGTTTGCGGGAGGTTTATGGCCGGGGGTTCGGTTAGTGAGGAGGTTGGTCGTTATGGAGGGGAGGTAGCATTTATTCGGGTTCGGGGGTTTGGTTTTGATGCGTGGTTGATTATATGAAGATTACAATGTGGCTTCTAGGTTGTTCGAACTGATGGTTCAAGCTGGTCGAAATCACTTCTTGGGGTTGTCTTCCTCTTTGGCTCTGTCACTGTGAAGACGCCTCTTCAACCGAAATCTCCTTCCCACCCTCGTCGTAGCAATGCACAGGTGTCTGGGTTGGCCAGAAATTCATCGGTTCGCAATGTCTCCCGAAACATGTGCCTCTGTCGTCTGCAAGGCGGGTGTGTATACAGCCTGGTGGAAGTGGATCGGTTGGGGTGGGGAGAGGGGAAGCTTGCGCTGCACCAGAGACGAGGAGGTATAGTATGAGGACGAGCATGGTGGCTTGTTGGAGCCAATCTGTGTGCTCGGATTTGTTGAAGCTTGGCAATTTGTTTCCTGTTTAGATTCCAGGTGGGTTGTTATTTGATGATTCGCAGCCAAGTTTGGTTGAGGAAAGCAGTTGCAAGGTAAGCGGTGTGTGTGACTATGTTGGGCGATCCTCCAATTGTGTGGACGAGGCCAGGTTGCAGTGCCTCGTATATGGTATGTGTGTGTTAGTCGGGCGGAAGCTTTTGTCTGTTTGATTTGAGGAGAAAGATGGGAGAGAAACGGAACAGACTCTTATATCTGGAAGAAATGCTGATAACTTCCTCAATAAGTTATATCAGCGGTGACTCATCATGTCCTTCTGGGTAAGGGCACTTTCAGTGCAACGTACCTACATTGCATAGGTATGTATGATACACCCGTACAAGGCATGGTAGTAACGGACGTTTAGCAGCGCAGTTTCCTTTCAAAATAAAGGAGGCTTCTTTTCGGTGATCAGATGGGACATGATGATTTCAGGATGCAAAATGCGTCTTTCCACACCGACGATTCCCGAAATAATAGATCCACAGAAGAATCTCTCAAGTCATGCTCACTTGAAAACAAACCTATAGACGCTGTAACCAGTGGGTTCAGGTTGTGTGGCATAATTGGGAGAGCGGCTTGTAGGAAGAACTGTTTTATGCTGGCGATCCGTAGGAAGAAATTCCCACCCCACGCTATGGGAGTGGGAATCTCGGTGAGAATTCCTTCCCACGGATGTCATGCAGCAACATCACACCCACAGCAAAACTGATATATTTTCCTGCGCTCGTTTAAAGAGCAATAAGAGATGACTTTCTAAGCCATCGATCGAGTCACGCGAAATCTGCCCATCAGATATTTTCCAGGGATGTGTATAGGATATAAAATGCAGAAACTAAGAGGCTCAATCAAAACAAATATGCTGCTCAGATAGGGGCAATAATCTTCTTATCGATGAAAAGTCTGACCATCAACAAATAAGAAGGTAAGTGGAAACATGGAAGAGAAGACATCGTCTACTTGATATCAATTCGCGTAAAGTAGATCTAGCGGCTTTAGAACAATGTCGGCGTCAAAACAAAGAAGACTAAGAGAAAGACTAAGAGAAATGGTGTAAAGTGTGAGGCGGAAGTTGATCACGCGTCATCAATGAACGTAATATTATGCAAGGAGGAAATAGTCCATTCCTATCATCTCCCCAGGGATGCCGCTAGATATGGGTAAGAAAAGGAGGCAAGTTCGTTGGTAATCGGTAGCAAAACAAGTAAACTGGAATTACTTTCCCCTTTCGAGTGAAGATTCGAAATCCTGTTAGTCACAGGATATGAGCTCGATCCCAGCGTCGAATGACCCACAGAGCCTCACTCGAAGTGCCTGTTTCTAATACTGAGCAGAACCAACTTGAGCCACAAGTCCAACCGCTGACGGATTTTATGTCTGCATTGACGGCAAAATTAGGCAATATGGCGAAGTCAGTATCGGGTGTGGGAGAACAGTTTAGAACCCCACTGCGTTCCCCCTTCCTTGGAGGATACGGTCAAGATGAACAACACGAACCAGCCTCAGCTCCCTGAAGAGAAATGTCAAATTCAGCAAAATCAGCCAGACTCAGCACCCAAAGGATACTGACATGCAGAAGTACCTGGTATATCACGAATCAGGCCCTGGGGAGGAGGGCCTCATCCCAAACGGGGATGCGGTTGAAACGATTTTCTGCGAGATTTCGGAATTGCTCTTATCCAGCCCCGGCATCCTTTGTGATGGCCATGACATCGGCCCTAGCCCTGAGTTGCTATACTTGCCGCCGGAGGTGAACGTGGGGCTCGAGACTCCGTTAGAAGAAGGGGGCAATTTCGTGGTACAACGTCACGAAAGATGGGGTTGAGATTAGAGTCAGTACCCAATACAAAACTAAGAGGTACTTTGCTCTGTGTGTAAGTTAAAATCAAAAAGACGCACTCGCAAGAAAAAAACTCAAAGACTGGAACAAGATATTCTGTGTTTTGGTGCCATAGGAAATACGGACTGGGCCCCGACACTTTGTGCCCTTCCATAGACTGTTTCACATTTCTTTCACTGCGAGTGTCACTGCAAAATGGAAGTGATCCTCGGGCTGAGGATGCAGAAGGCCTTGCGCTGGAATTGGAGAATTTGAGCATGAGGCCACCCAATTGGCATCAAGTATGGAGCAGCGTTTTCCATTGAATATTAGTTCTTGGACAGATGGCACAAACACTTCCAAGTGAATCACTGGTTCTGCTGGAATAAAAAAAACCCTTTCTTTCCTGCTAATCAACTTTGACTCAGGTAGGCTACAATGTTCTCGCATCTATGGCTTGGCATGTCACTGGCAGTCATCAGCTATCGAGCTACACAGAGAGCTCGAGGAATGAAAGGGGGAATTTGTGGAGGTGCGATGAAAAAGAAAAACTGATCTCTACCAATGTCCCCTTCACTGAGAGGACTACATCTATATATAGGTCAGCATATTTCTAAGGCCAGGTAAAAAAGCAGCAGAAGAAAAAGCTATCACAAAGGCATCCGGGCACGCAAGGAATGCCAAACGCACATGCATCCAATACAACCCGCGTTTCATCAGCGCTACTGAACAGAGCATATCACGAAAGCCGAAGGATTTGTGTAAGCGAAACGATGAGTGTTGTTCTAAGACTTGTGCCTGCGACTCGCAACTGTATTCACATTAAATAGAGGTTGGCACCGTCTTGTAACTACATTGTCATGTACATGCCTTAAAACTTCTATGGAAGAAGCCAATATGATACTGACCCCCATCATCTTTACTTGCCAATTAATGGTGAGCTGCCACAGGTTTTGATCAGGTTCAACGGCCGATATACTTTGGCACCATGCGCAAAAGGTGATGTTTAGCCGGTCGAAGCCTGCCGGCGGTGTCAGGAGTGCCGGCTGAGGTGGTTGATCGTTGTATCTTGGGCGCCTCTGGTATTCTTTATAGTAACATATTGGATTCGTGAAATGAGATATTGGCATAAAAGGACGTCTCGAATGGGGGAAGATTCTACTTGCCGTTTAATGCGCATATTCTATGCTGTGATTGGAAAGCAACAGTCAATTGCCTCTGACGACTGACCGAATAGTTTCAGTCATTGCTTAGTGGGAGCCTATGTGTCATAATCAGGATTGCTGGTGCCTAAAGTATGCGAACGACTCTTCGAGAGCAAAGATCAAGGCTACGATATGTTATGTAAGACGTCCTCGACGCTAAAAATTGAATTGGAGGACTTCGATGAATTGCTATATGTCTGGGGAGAGCATATTGAATTATTACTTGGCGCCCAGCTCTTAATGTCCTGCATTGCAGACCAAATTCCGCCGCTCATTCAGCAACAATTATACTTGCACTCAGTAGTGCGAAAGTTCCTGATGATGTGCACAATTCAAAGGCGAAAAGCGTCGATATTCCATGGCATTGAGTGCTGCTCTGCCTCAGGAGGCCTATTTTACAATGGGAGCAACGGTTCCTGCAGAGCAACCAACAGGAAAGGATGGTTTGGCAACACTGTACCTCAAGGCGCCGCTGAATTATGCAGGTTCGATTGGGCCAACGATGGCATGATTCGTCTCCGTATCCTAATTGCTTCTTGTCACGGTTCCTTAGAATTTTCATGCAACGCGTCCAATCACACCCAGAAACGCGGAGGAGCCCTAGGATTTGGACATAATGGAGAGCAGAGGTGCTTATAAGGCAGGGTGAGGTATCTACTTCTCAATTCAAACGCCGCATGCGAGCAGCTCGAAGGGTGTTCGCATTTGCGTGCTCGAACGTCACAGGAGCGCGCGCGTTGCGCTAGTGTCGGGCGCTTAATCGCCGTCGGATGCTTCAGACGAACATCACAGGCAAATACAGCTCATTTGGACCCGTGTTGGCAGTGTCTAGGCGGATGTTGGTGCAAAGTTGGAAAGCTGGAGTTGCCCAAATGCGGGGTTGCAGAATTTTGACAAGGATGTAGGGATGGCCTGCTGTCTAAACGCATCGCATGCACCCAGCATGTGTTCCCTGACCCCACAACGTGTGCTATTTGCGCGCTCGCGCCAACATACAAATCTCTGCGCAAATGTGCTAAAGATTTCGCAATGGCCAATCCTTATCCGTGGTCGTGTATCAGTCTTCAAAATACACATGTACCACTGCATGAAGCAAAGGCATGCAAGGGTGTTTTCAGGCGTGCAGATCTCTTGAGCAAAATGATCCGTCAAGGCTTTGATCTGCACTCGCTGGATTGTTCTGTCTCATAATGACCGCGAGGAACTTTGATTGCTACCAGCAAACATTCATCATGCGGAGGATGTGCTTGCTAAATTTGCTGCTGGATTACGCGATCATGACCAAATCAACGACTGCCCTCAGCTTTGTCAAGAGCGGTCTTTGCATTCTCAGCCCCGCCTTCGGAGTATAGGTGGATGATGGCCGCAACCATATTCTTCCCCAGACCTCCGTGCGTCAACCTCAAGTCGTCTAAAGACTCTCGAGCCAAAGGCTGAACTAGCGGGCATCTTGATGACAGCATCATGACGTAGATCGAAGATGGCAAACCCGCCCCAACTTCCCTCGAGGATATATGGAGAGTTTTGACACTCTTCAGACATCACTTCGATCGTCTTACAAAGTCATTGGACTTATATGTGGGCTTCTGAGACCTTTTTGGTTCAGAAGTCGCTCTGTTGTCCCTCAACTTTATGCTGGACCAAGGAGTTTCGCCGGAAAACATACGATATCTTTGACCGGACCCCTTCCCCGCGCGCGTGCTCATAGAGCTTCTGAAATTATATATTAACTCTTGTAAGTCTATTAATTTACTCTTGGTAGAGTATGACTCACCTAGGATCATTAGCGGAGAGAATAGAACAAGACAGAACATGGCTACGTCCATGATCTTGGATGGGCCACTGCGGAGCAACGAACACCAGTATCACCAATGCCTGGAAACCGACGAACTGCGTCGATGCCTCCATGGGTGAGGTGGGTGCTCGTTGCTGCCACCCTGCCCCTTCAGGGGACGTGGGCCATAGGCCCTCACCAACTAATCACTTGTATGTGTATTCGAGCAAGACTTAAATCAATTGTTGTCAGAAGAGTTCAGCCAATGTTGGTTGGACCATTGTAAGAGTATTGCATGGGGTATTGTATAGCTGTTGTTTGGACTGTTGTATCCACAATTAAACATTTTGACATGAATTATGAATCAATATTTTGCGGGGTTGGCAGTGTAGTGCCCGATCGGCCTTGCCGATTGCGTCGATTAGCCCGTGCCGTAGTGCCTCATGGTCTACATCTTCGAATTCCGCTCGTGTTATGGATGGGAAGCATCCTTGCCAAAGACAACGGATGGTTCTGGCGACCCCTGATTGCTTGCTGGATTGAGAACGGGACAAATTGCAGCCTGATTCAATTGGGCTTGGTGTCCGTGCTGCCAGCAAAATCATATCTCGTCCATGGTATGCTGTCGACCGGTGACCGTAAACGTGAAGAAAGGTGTTGATTCGTTTCCATGACCATCAGAGCCATGTAGTGACGGTTTACTCCGTCGAAGACTGCAATGGAAGGAAGCCAAATGTATTTGCATGTTGTTACATGTCACATTACTCGCGCGCTTTCGTGGTTGGATTGGACCTCTGCGTTTGTCTATGAAGTGTAATTTGTTTGTTTGTTTGTTTGTTCGTTTGTAGTAAGCAGGAGCAGCCGCTTTGGCCGTCCGCTGCCTCTCGAGGGGGATGTAACTACTTACGGCTTTGTGCCACCCCAGCTAACAGAACCAGCGATTTGTGTTTAAATCTTGCTGATGAACTCACGCACAAGAGTGTTAAACTACCTCTATCACGACCTTCCGCCGTTCAACAGGGAATCGACGAATATGCAGTGTAAAACTGAGGTATTGTCTAAGGTATCTCTATTCTCTACGGCCAAGAGGCGAGAAGACGCTG
Organism: Piedraia hortae CBS 480.64; assembly: GCA_010093745.1. Lineage (NCBI taxonomy): Eukaryota > Fungi > Ascomycota > Dothideomycetes > Capnodiales > Piedraiaceae > Piedraia > Piedraia hortae. The sequence goes on from MU006031.1 coordinate 46,109, forward strand.
TTGAACCTTAGTTCTACATCACCTCTTCCAAGATACCCAAATCCGTAGCGGATCGCCTCGGCAGTGCCCCGCAGTGCTGGAAGCTGATGTTTCCGGTCCGCAGGAAAGCCGCTGCTTCTCTCTTAGCTGCCAATCGCTCCAGCCCTTTTCCCAGACTTGAGAGTAGAGCTATCGGTCTTCAAGCCCGCGGTATGCTTCTGTCCTTCTTCCCAAGCTTGGGGATCATCACTACTTCAGCGAGTTTCCAGGTCGCGGGAAAGTAGGCGAGGGTCAAGCACACATTGATAATTCAAAGAAGCCATGTCTTTACGTGCTCCCAGCATCCGCGTAGCAGGAATACCGTCACGCAAGTGGTCCCTGGCGACGTGCTCCTGCAACCTATCGTCGTTCGCCCAACCTCTTCTAGGCTTGCGGCCTGAGCCCAGGTGAGATCTGGATGTTGTTCACACCGGCGCCACCCGTCAAGGGGGTCATCAACCAGGTCTTCATCTGCGGTGAAACGTTCTGGAATGTGCTCACATAGCGTCCTGCCCTTTTTCAAAAGATCCACAATCGTGCGACCATTGACCACCATCGGGGGCACCGCACGTAGTGGCTCAAGTTTATGCCAGGCCACAATGCGATACAGCTCTTGATCCGTGGAGATGCCATAAATGATCTTGCGCCAGTAAGCCTTCTTCGCTGGCACGGATCGCGGTGCGGAATTCTCTATACCCCATCAAGCCAGCCTGGTTGTCGTACGTTGAGATAATAATGGCCTTATGCGCGTGCTGGCATTCTGGAGTCAACCCAGGTGCTGACCTTGCCCGCTCCTGCGCAAGATGTCCCACAGCGGAAAGGGTATCCTCCCAGAGGCCCTCAAATCGCCGGAGTTGCTGTTCAACTGCCTTGGGCGTGCTGGCATTGCTTAGCATGCCGCTCATGTGAAGTGCTATCACGTCAGCAAATTCCGGGAGCTTTTTATCATGAACCCTGTAGTGTAGCCGTTCCACCGGCTCTGTTTCACGTCCCGGTACATGGATGGGTAACGTGTGATGGTCGGAATCGGTGTCAAGCTTCGTACATACCCCTGAGGTAGCGAATAAGATTTTGCTGACGCAGTAATCAATGATGTGCCCTCATCGGGTTGTCGCCTCGCCGCGGGTGCCGGTTACCAGTCTGCCAAGTACTGGCCTCCATTCGCACTGGCCGTTAGGCTTGGTTTGAATGCTGGGTCTTTGGCGTTCAGGTCCCCAGCGACAAGGCATTGCATCGAGACATCCAGCCCGGTCATGTAATTCAGGACATTTTCGTCCCTTGGGCAGTTGTAGACGCTTATAATATTATTCTATTAACCGACAGAGTACATCCCGGGAGAAAACCGCACAGTGCTATGGCACCACCTGCAATAGCCCCATTCCGGACGTATGTAAGGATCATTGGCCGAGTTTCTTCATCATTCCAAGTGCCGATTGGGGAGTGCGTGACCCATGTTGGGTGGTTGATAGTCACATTGCGTTGTTGATTTCAAGGTGCCTGTGCCAAATGAGATCAATGCCGCTCCTTAGGGATTATAGTAAGAGGACATGGTGTGGTGCGCATGATCTGCAGACATTGCAGCAAGCGATCCGAAGATTTATTGGAATGTTCGGAGTTGTCCGTCGGCATCTGCGCCGGCTCGTCTGTCGCTCCGTTTCACCTAACATGAAATGGACGGGGCGTCATCAAGGGCCTCTAGGGCTTGGTAGGGGTTTGTAGAGACGATCCCCGCCATGTCGGGCTCCGAGACCTCCGGCTCGAGCTCACCCTCTGGGTGAGGATTGGCGTCTCTGTACAACCGATCCCTCAGTTTCCTTGTGGCCCTGCACGAAGTCATAACCTTTCCATGATAGTCGCGTAATTCTGTCGCAATCGCCCTTGGTGTACTGTGGCAATTCGACGCTCGGATGAGAATATGATCCGAGAAACAAATGGCTATTTGGTCGCCCAGCGTTTAAGTTGAGGTAAAGAGCGGCGCTTTTGAAAGGCTTCGTGAGGCCTGCTTGGACGTATTTAAATTGTTCAACGGCACACGATTATGCAAAAACTTGGACTCTTGGGACAAGTTGAATGACTCTTTTCTTGTTTTGGACACCAACGCGGTGAGATGCGATGATTTCTGAGATTCGTTCCATTCTTGAAGTTGTAGCCAGCAATAAGCGCATGCTCTTGGCAGACAGACGTGTAGATGCCTCACGTTTTATATAAGCTGGACTTTGCTGCATCTCTGCGATGATAAGGGAGCGTAGTGTAAAACGTTTCCCCTCGGCGTCATGGGATTTGACGCGGATTGTCGAATACCGCTGAGCTCGTGTATGTCGTTCGTAGGGCACATTGCCTGAGAGTCTCGGTGGCCATTAGGGGGGTGTAACAAGCCAATTGCAAACGGTTGCCACTGAATAGGTGACGGAGAAGTCATTTCAGGCCATTTCAACATTATTCCCAGCACTAGCAAGTAGTTAGAGTAGCTACGCCAGCATTACTGCAAGATCTCCTCTGCCCATGCCTTGCGAGTGAATGCAAAGATACACTCCCATTCCCTGAAACCCAGCGGAATAGCGGAATCCGTCTGGCAGTATGCCTTCACTTTCATTCCAACCTCCAGTGCCGTTGTGTTCCCCCAAAACCCAGAAGAGGTCGCCCAACCATTCGCCGCACCCAAAAATCCCTACCCACCCCCTTCTTCCCCTTCTCCCCCCAACCATCATCTACACCTTCCACTGTCTCCCCAGTCCCCCCATACCATTGTACATCTCCCTATCAACCACAAACTCCTCGGGCGGATGTTTGCTGCGGGGTTTGTAGTTTAGGTAGAGTTAGCGGGCATGGTCACAGAGGGGTGGTGCGTGACTGTGGTGCTGGTCTGGTCCCCTTCCGCTATTTTTGAGTGAGATGATGGGTTGGGGATTTTTTTTTTCTTGGGGGCACAGCGTTGTTTTTTGCGTAGGACTGAGCGAATTAGTTTGAGTAATGGGGCGGTCACTGAGCGCGTTTGCATGTGGACTGGTTCGTGGGAGTAGTGGTGCTTGGCCATGGTTGAATGTAGGAAATGATTCCATGGGTAATGAAGTGCTCTGTGGTAGCTCCGGCGTCTACTTCGTGGTGGTAAGAAAGGCTGGTGCTGAACGCAGTCGGCGGATACCTTTACCTGACGGACGTGGACCGGTCTTGGTCGTGCTCTGTGAGCCGTCTATGTTGGTACCAGCCTCACCTGCAATTAAATGCGTTCAAGCTGTAGTGTCTGCTGGTTACCGTGCGCTATCCACTGGATGATGTTAAGTCATGCTGGTGCTAATAACGATCAGCGCGCACCTTTGCCTGGGGGCGTTAATTGGTGATGATCGAACTCCGTTAATCAATGGTGAACGAGCTCTGTATCTTCCGTCTCCCTCACGCTTGAGTGTCCTCAAGCCCCAGAGCCTGCAATACAGTCCCCGTCAACCGCAGTGCTGCAAAGCATCCCGCAAAATAAGCCGAGCCCGTTCTCCAGCACATTTCCACCATCAACAAATGTCCCCATCCCTCCCCGCCCCAACCCCTCAAGCTCTCTCACTTCTAACACTCCCTCCCCCCATCCCCCACTCAAACGAAGCAATTCGCACTACCCTCCCACTAACCCTTCTTATCCTTAGACCCGTGACACCACAACAACACCCACACATATCCTCCCCAAACCCGAATTTAAACCCAACAATGCCCCTCCGTCTAAAACTAATTACGACCGACGCATCGTCGACCTTCATCGTCGGCACCGAAGAACGGGAGAACATACCTCCTGAATCCCTCATCGTCTCCTCCAAACCTGAGCGTCCCAAAACCAATTACTATCGTCGCTTGCCCCTAGACGATCCCCGCTCCATTTACTGGCGCAAGGAACTGGCCACGCGGTTTGTTCGCGAACAGCACCTCTCAAACTCCAACAATCCGAGTTCAGGCTGCCCGACTTCCAGCGTTCCGAGTTCCAACCGTCGGGCCTCCACCAATTCGGTTTCCAATCCTTCGACGGCCACCCACCCTCCCTCCACCGGTCTGGCTTCCACTCATCAGTCTGTCACCCTGCCCAAATTCATCCTAACCGACTTTCCCCCAGGCTACACCCTCTGGGAATACGTTACCGTGGCTAATGGCAAGCACAGAGTGCGCAAGGATTTTTATTTGTACGGGCATCCGCATGGGGTTTCGCGACGGTATAAGAGCCCCAATCACTTTTTGCCGCATTTGTGTTGGTTGAGTAAGGGCATGGTGGGAAAGTGTGGGTGTTTGCCTTGTAATGGGCGGTATTGAAGACAAAGGGGGAAGAGGGTAGGGTAGGGTGTAAGGGTCAAGTGTGCGATTGATTTTTTCTTTCTTTCTTTTTCTCTTTCTGTGAGTGCTGGGGATTGTGATTGTTCTGGTGTGGGTTGGGGTAATAGAAGAAGGGGGAGAGTACTGTAATGGTTGAGATGCGTTTCGCTGTGTTTTTCTTTGAGGGTTGGAGATCGAGATGCTTTTTGTTTGTTTCGTTGGATGATTGGTTTGATTGATTGGCGAGACGGAGTGTTTCATTGTATGGGTTTCGTTATTGTGTTAGTATCATTAGTTGATGAGGCATTGATAGTAAACTGGTGATAAAGATTTCATTATGGTGGATAAGTGGGGTTGAAGGTACGAACAGGGTTTTTTCGTGGACGAGCAGTATTGTAGGGTCTTGAAATATGAGGGCAATGACATCGAGACGATGGTAGCGAGAGTTGTTATGTCCATTCGAAAGTGCGGATAGGCTCTGCGATTGCTGTTTGCCAGGCCTGCTCACATGAGGTTAATATTTGTGTTCTCGGGAATCGCCGCCGTGAAGTGACCACGAGTCATATGAGAATTCCAGAACATTGACCGATTTCCCATGGGTAACAACGACATTACGTAGTAGATTGTGGATACTCGCATTTCAGTGAATTCTGTCCATGGTAGTGTCATTCTCGTCAAACTCCGAGTTTCTTACAAACCGTTGGGTCGGCTTGGAGCTATCCCGAGCTGTTGTTCGCAGTTGGGGCTTCCACAATGACATCGTCATCCTCGAGATCTGAAAGCCAAAGAATGCCCAACATATTTTTACCATTAGCAGATTCGAGAAACAAAAGTTACCAAATAAATGCCCGCTTTCCAAGAATACATGCAGTACCAGCCCGCCAAAACGTCAAAGATAATCCCCATTTAGCACCCCATAACATAACACCTCCCAACCCCCCGTTCGACCACCCAAAGGCCCATCAGCTACCATAAGATATCTTCCCCCCCCCCCAGCACGATCCCCGAATCCCCAAATCCCCAAATCCCCAAATCCATAAATGATCTACAAGCAGCTATTCATCTGGCCGCTCCTACAACCACTGAACATCCCAAAACAGCAAAACCTTCCCTTTTTCTTAGCCTACCGTTTCAGCCAAGTCCTACAAATGGTCCATAACCAGTAGACTATCCAAAGCGAAAAGCGACAAGAGAGTAGCCGCAACACTGGAACCCTATGATTTTGGAAAGGGGCGGTGCTTCCGCCTGAACTCGTGGTCCTGAGATCCCACCCACTGGTCCCACCCGTTACAGAACCGGCGCTGAAAAAGGTCCCAGTCTGCCAGAGCCACCCGTTTCTCATTCCCCCCTCCCAACTTCCACCGCCTCTTCACCCCCAGCCCCGACAACCCAGGTCCCTGAAATACCTCCACCAAATGAGCTGCAAGAGCGCCGGCGAGCTCCCGGGGCATGGCGCTTTTCCTGCCGTCGGCTTCGCGCTGGCGAAGGATTGCCGGTCCGTCCAACAACTCAGTTAGTTCAGGCTCTGTGAGGTGCATCACTATGAACCAGGTCTTCCGGGAGAAAACCATGATTGCCATGCTTCTCCCCGTGAGGTAGGTCACATTGTCGAAGACGGCCTTGTGCCCTTGCCGCGTAATTGCCTGGTAGGGCCGGCCCACAACAGAGAAAAAGTCGAGGGAGAATGCCGGCACGAGGTCGTGTCGGTCGTCAATGGAAAACCTCGGCCTCTCCGTAGTCCATTGTGTGTTTGACGGCGAATGGCCACTTTGGTAGTTGATCCAGGGACACTCCAGCCCATATTCCCATTTTGTTGACGTCGCTGTCCCACTTTCATCCTCTGATTCCTCCACAAAGGAAGCATGTACACGAACTATGTTCCCACCACTCTTGAATTTTCCCTTCTCCAACCTCTTAACCCATGTGAATCCGCCTGCAAGATCTTACAGGTCATTTCTTGCGCGTGCATGGGTAGGCGTGTTCACGATTGCTCTCATTGATGATCCAGTTTGCAAGATGCCTTTCCTGTTCGGACGTAAGTCCCTGGTCGGTGAGGCACGCCAAATGCCCTTGTAGCGAGCCGTGCAAACTTGAATTTAACAGCACGGTCAGACGGAATGTACGTGGTTCCGCCTTTACATTCCCCGCTCTTGGAGAGATGGTGCCACGCTAGGAAGACGTAACCTTGTGGGACGGCCAAATTGGTGTCTTCTCACTGGTGAAAAGTGTGGAAGAGTCTTTGTATTTTTAATGTATATACATATATATATTCCCAAAGTTGCCTCGCCGTGTGCAACAGGTGGCTGCATTATGCCTGAGGCTAGAAAGCTGTCAAAAATTCTTCTTGAACAGTCTTGACATATGCAGTAGGATAGGTATCGACTACTTTTCCATCGTTCCCCCCATTGATGTCCCGCTAGATAGAAAACCAAAGCGGGGCATCAGCCCACCCAAACCACCCACCTACCCATCACAATGTATTATAATTGTGAGCAGATGTGTACCTGCATACAAATCTCTACGGAAAACTAGTTGAC
>MU006032.1:0-35944 GCA_010093745.1 Piedraia hortae CBS 480.64
CGCTCGGCTCTCGACTTCACGCGTCAACTAGTTTTCCGTAGAGATTTGTATGCAGGTACACATCTGCTCACAATTATAATAATCCTACATCACCGAGACAGTTGCTCTTTTGCTCTTCACGCGTTGTTCTAGTCTTTTAGGCAGTATAGCGTTGCGCACTCCGTATAGCTTTGTCCCTTGTGCCCTCCAGCCTCTCGGGTCTGACGCCAGACTCTGAATGCTTCCTACTAAACTTACATGACGTCGTGCATCTTTTGGATCCCTGAAGCCGTACTAAACGAGGGGTATGAAGTTCTTCGCTCGCTTATCGCTACCCTCAGATGCCCACGAGCGCTTAAGCAGAGCGCACGATTACATGCAGATTTAGGCGAAAGCAATCCTACTCGAGCGACTTTGACGCGAACCAATCACTAAGCTATAGACTCAGGTCAAACATCAGATACTCGTGGCTAAAATGATCCACACGTACTCTACAGCAAGAGGAGCCGTGTATGGGAGTCGGTATGCTTTGCAGAACGAAATGCTGGACAGTTACAACTTGCTAGCAAGATCCTATTGTGTTCATAGACTGCCCTGCACGTGTCAAAGTGCGGCACGGGCCGCTCCGACGGGATGCCCCGCGGAAACACTATACAATGCCGTTCCAGAAACGACCCCACCTGTGCTAAATACTCAAGCAACTGGACACAAACCAATCAAGACACGCACATTGAATGTTCATACATTAGCTAGAATGGTTCGAATACGAGCTGTCGAATAAACCAGCACCTCGTATTCGGAAGCCTTTCTGTTGTAGCCATTCATAGTTTCAAATGGCCCTCTCGATTCCACCACTCGGATGAGAAACAGCACAAAGGATGACGAGGATTACCTTCAAGCCTATCATGTCATCCTCATTAGCACCACGCTTAAACTCGGCAAGAGTCATCCGCTCAGCGATATAAACACCCTCAAAGATCTCATCCACCAAATCGCGCAACAATGCACATCTCAGCTTTCCTTATTGCCCTCCCCCCCCTGGTTTCTGCGGTGGGGACCTTGCATCTCAGCGCCGTAAACCTCCATCTACACGACTACGCATACACACTAAACCTTACCATAAGAAAGAATGACAACCCACCCGTCGACTGCAATTTGGTCTGGAATCTGCGCCACGGGCCCAGTACATGCTGGTACCAATGCGTTGGTAACAAGAACTACTACGCCACAATCGCCGGTAAAGGATGGGATCCGGATAACTTTACGGTTGCGGTTTGGGATGATTATGCAAGTGATCAACACGATAACGGGACGGTGATGATTATGAAGAATGATGAGTATGGTTGTGTGAATGGCGACTGTCAATTTTGCCTCAGTGATGTAACATGCTCGATTACGCCGGGTGGGAGAGGTTTTGGTGGGGAATATGAAAGCTTTAGTGGAAATATGGATCAGACCAGGACGTGTCAGGATGATTGAGGGGATTGAGAGGGCATTACAAGGTGGCAGAATGTGGTGTCGGCTTCACCTCACACCGCACTTTGCTCCCTTCCGGAGAAGAGGGCATGTACATGTTGATGTTGAGGTAGATTACTGTCGCTTCAGATCTCTTTTTGAATTTTACGGTCTTTGTCCCGGTATAGATGCCGAGCATAGCCTCGAGCCGGTCACACTTGGAGGCCGCTGAGGGGTTCTTGGTAGGATTTCTCGCTTGCAACTGCCGCAGTGGCACGAAGGAAGAATTCACAGCGCGCGAAGCCGCTTCGTCATGGTTTGTTAAGTCGACAAGTGTTATTCAGCAGGAAGAGTCCGCGTTATTGCTGATGTTGCCCTGGGTTTGTGTTGGGCTTGCGGGCATACCAACGTTCTCGACCTCTCGGGAGAGCTGCTTCAATGGATGGTCTGACGGGATGTGAAAATTTGAAGGCTACATCATGGACCTAAAAGACCACCATACCGGCAGTTATGGTTGCTTGATGCCGCTGCTCTACTCGATTTGAAGGCGCCGGCACCTGACGTTGAGGGCTGACGTGGCTGACGTGGGGCAATACCGTTTCTAACGGTAAATAACGCGGGAACTTCTGCCAAGAAATAATTCGACCAGCGTGATCGGTCAATCTTCTTCTTGGGCGGGAAGAGGAAACGTAGCGATGATGGCTATGGATTAGTGTCACTCGACTGTTCTTGACCAGGCGCATATTCCTTTCGGGAAGCTCCCCACCTTCCAACCAACGTCATGGCACCAACAGAAAGCACAAGAGCGATGCTACGCAGGCTGCTTGTGCATCACCAGCTCAGTCTCAGTCTCAATCTGATGCTCGTAGGGACTTTGTTCTATGTGTTAATCCCATCGTTGCGGAGTTGGCTGCGCGCCTTTGCCCAGCTGAGCTACGCTGATGCAGTGGGGGGTTTCAGTCCAGGCCCGCGCGATTTGTATCTGGTGTGCAGCTTCATCGTTATCTTCACGGCTGTCCGGGCCTTTTGCCTCGATTATGTGCTGATTCCGCTTGCCGTACGCTGCTATGTGCGAACCCGCAAGGCCCGGTTACGATTCGCGGAGCAAGGATATATGATGGTCTACTATCTACTCTACTGGTCGTGGGGGCTTCATCTTTTCATCCAAAACACACCGCCAGAGGTGCATGACATCAACTCGCTGCTCATATCCATCTGGACCGGATATCCGCGCCTCTACATGTCACAGGGCGTGAAGCTTTATTATCTCTCTCAATTCGCCTTTTGGATCCAACAGTTTGCCGTGCTGCACATAGAATCCCGACGGAAAGACCATATGCAGATGCTCTTGCATCATGTCATCACAGCCGCCCTTATCGCTGGCAGCCATTCATACCGCCAGTGGCGCGCTGGAAACGCAATTCTCGTTTGCATGGATATTGTCGACTTCATATTCCCCTTGGCGAAATGCCTCAAGTACATGGAGCTGCAGAACGCCTGTGATGTGGCATTTGGTTTCTTCGTCTTGGCCTGGGTCAGTTCCCGTCACATTGCCTACAATGCAATCTGCTACTCTGTCTATTCCCAGGTCAGTAACGTCGTCATGCCTTACGGCACATATAGCACACGCACTGGGGCTCAACTGTCCACTGAAGGCGGTCACGAAATCACCGCAAACCTCCTCCAACCATTTCTCTATCCGGAGTCGGAAACCGTGTCATTTAACGCCAGCATTAGATTCTTTTTCTTAGCCCTGCTTCTAGCTTTACAAGGCATCACGATTGCATGGTTCATCATGATCTGTCGCGTTGTTGTGCGGGTATTGCACGGCAAAGGTGCCGAAGAGCCGCGTTCTGATGGCGAGGATGAAGAAGAAGAGTTGGAAATCGACGGAAAGGACGGCTCCGTGAACGTTGACAAAATTGAACGCGACGAAGTCGAAGCCGCACAACCTTTGGACCATGCCTTTGGCCCTGCCCTCTCTCGACAGGATAAGCGTCGCTTTATAGAGGTCGAGTCTTCTTCAGAAGAAATAGTCACATCAAGTAGCAGGATAAGTGGGACAAGGAAGAAACCTAAGGGAATCTCCTCGAGCCTGAATCTTGGAGAGCACAAGACCATCCTTAACAGGATCGGGTGCCTATCTGAAGAGCAGCTTGCGAGGGAAAGGGAAAAGAGAGAAGAGAAGTAACCTCTGGCCGACCAGATAGATGGATACACGGACTTTAGGGACAGAGTTACACTGGGTTGGCGTTCGATTATTTGTACCTTGTATCTCGCAGGGAAGGGACGGGGAAAGGGTGCGGAAATGGTAGAACCTTAACGACTTGAACATGGCTGCTTCAATGTTTTTGATAGACTGTGCAATGATTCAACAAATCGTGAAGTGGATCTTGAACAACTTTGGACATGGTGTGGAGTTGTGATGTGAAGACTGTTTAGCGTGTTCAGTCAGATGACGTCACGGCTAACTTCCGCCCCTGATCTCCACACCTCTAGTCCCGAAAACAATGGCCGCGAGGGCTTTAAGAGGCGCTGCCCGAGATAAATCAGGTACCAAACTACATGTACCAGAACCTGATGGAGCATGCGACCTTTGGCACCGGGCCTAAGATTACTGTCACTTCGCCCAATGGATAACTAATATCTTACATCGGGGATGGTGCAGACGATCCTGTAATTTTTGAAGGAGCATGGGCGGGAAGTATTCCACAGAGTCATTCGAGTGCATGGGTACTGCAGTGAGCCCCATCCGAGAACGAGAAAACGACATCACCCACACGGAATCGATTGATCGTTTGACAGTTGGCAAATGAGAGGTACTTCTTGAACTGGCGATGTAATATCTGACTCCATCTTCCTTTAAGGTACTTAATGATTCACGCCACACCAGCCATGATGTAACGTATAGTGTAAGGTTAATACCCCAACTTGACTAATTTCTGTTCACCAAAGTTTGTAGCATTCCCGCAAAATGGCCTCCGTTAGCTAGCCAGAGGAAGAACAGCATCGACGCTAGACTCACAGATTAGGAAGAATTTCAGTGGTCATGTCTCATTGAAGCACCGTTCAACACGTCTCCTCTATCTGCTTCAACTCCTTGAATATTTGCTCCCACTCACTCCAATTTGAGTCTTCTAACCTCGCAACGGGCAACCTCTGAGTCTTTTGATCTCCCACACCCCAGACCCGTGACAAGGCTTCCTTGACGCCGACAACCGAGTACTTTGCAACCAACTTCTCCCCCCTACAGATATGGTATTGCAACTCCCTCGTCTGCTTTGCATTTGCCCCCGTCTCCGCACTCAATTTAAACAATCTGATCAACAATTTTGGAAAAATATTGGCCAACGCATCAATCCCACCTGCGCCACCCACACTCATCACAGGCAGCAACATTTGTCCCAGACCTGTAAAAACCTTGAATTTCTCGTGGTCAATCCCCGGCGAAGCTGCGATTAGCGTTACATCATCCATAATCCCATGCGAGAGCTTTGTGCCCACAATGTTCCGATGTTTCGCGAGCGCTTCAAACGTCTTTGGGTCAATGTATAAGTTATTCGTTACGCCGGGAAAATGGTAAATCATAATAGCAATAGGCGAATTATCGGCCACATGTTCGAACCATTTCTGGATGCCCTGCTGGGTCGTGCTGCCCGCAAAGTATCCAGGTGAGAGGACCAAGGCGTACTTTGCACCAGACTCGCTGCTCGCATGTAGAGCTTCGATGGTGTCCTCTGGGCTGTAAGCAGCCGTTCCAGCGATGATGGGCACATCTGGAAATCTGGCCTTGTCAAGGGTATCTCGTTGGCTGGCTATCAGTTCGCGTCGCTCTGATAGGCTAACGGACACTGCCTCGCCAGTGCTTCCCAGAAGGAGGATACCAGATACCCCGGCATCGGCCAGTCGAAGGGTGTGCGCGCTTTGGGTTTTAGTATCGAGTGCTGTGGCACCGTTCGCCGTGCTTTTGAAAAAAGTGGGCACGGGAACGTAAATTCCGTCTTTAGGAGGAACCGTCATATTGATAGGATATAGAGCTGTCGTCGAGTTGCGTTAGGTATGGATGCTGTAATAGCTACCCCGCTACCCCGCTTCCAGGATGATGTTGCTTCGGCATGCACACAAGCTTTCGTATGCTTTTGAGGCGCCTGCAGGCGCCATGCTGATTCAGTGCTTCAAAGCTTTCTCGTAAAGTCCAAAAGCTTGACATCAGCAATCCGACACCACTGGAAGATCTCCGTTCAGAGGGTTAGAGCCGGCGTCTTAGCCGCAACGGCCCATGCCGCTGATACGTCTCGTTGGCGGGAAAAAGTTATCGTAGCTAGAAATTATCATGGAAAAATATTGTAGGTATTTAGCTCTCGTGGGTGAGAGTGCACAGCGACCCGAAGAGGGCGGAGCGATAGACGGAAACAGGGACAGGAAAGATGTAGATGTGTGTAAGTCAAAATACCAGTTGCAGCATGGTAGTGTGAATGACTATTTTCAATAAGGGGACGTTCAGAATGAAAATTCTGTTCCGGTGGGCCGGTGACGTCACGTCGTACACTAGCGGGGCGTATTCACCATGTCACATATGACATGACCCTGAGGGAAAACCTCTGTGAGGCAAAAACCTAGGGTGCAGCTGGTAGTGTAGGAGGTATCGCTGACTTGCTATGCAAGTGCCCTGCATACGCGCTAGCGGCGATGCTTGAATCCAACAAAGATCTCAGTCTCATTTCATTACTTCTCTTTACTATCTGATAGTGTAGTGTGGTGGAGAGGTGAACATACGTACCGAAACCCAACGCAAAGAACATGTATCCAAGCGCAGCCTTATCCCAGAAAACAGCCTCTACATGGAGTTCTACAAAGTCCTGAGATTATGTTGGAGGGCCCTAGATAGAGGTCAAGCATCCCAGGGTTTCTACCTCCTCACGAGGAAGTTTCCTCTTGGACAAGGCAAGGTCCCGTTTATGCTCTGTGCGTGCTCTGTAGCTGGTCTCGGTGGATGCGGCTAGGCCTGGGGTAGAGTATGGAGATGTTCCGCACCTCACCTCACCTGATAGGCACACGCATTGACACCTACGTGCACCTTAGTCAGTGTCGAGTGACCTGACGCCTGTTGGCTGAAGCCTCGTTGCTATGAGCACGTCGCATGCACCGCAGGAGTTCTCTAGGTTTTCTCCCATGTTTCTCCCATGTGGAGTTTCCCCTATGAATCACGATCACACTTGTATTGTGACGAATGTGCTCCCAATGACATGTCATAAGCATTGTTGCGGTCCTGGTTCATTGGAGAGGAGAATTCCTGTCACTGCAGCGACGATCGTTCCGGTGAGATGCAGGATCCATCTCCAGTTGCCTTATGTATACTAGAGGCCCCCACATAACCAATCCACTGGGATTGGAACTGTATTCCACGCTGTTCTCACTCTCACTCTCTGGTTTCCATTTGTGCACATAACGCTACGCACCGAATAGCACACATATTCGTGTTCAACGCCCACGCATTAGTCTTTCCACTTTACCCACCGGAGGCCTAGCTTCTGCCAGATTGCCTCTGAGCTTTGGTTCATGTGGCACAAAGAAGACAGTGGCCAGAAGAGACCTATGTCCGAACTGCACAGAGCACAACTTTTCTCATCGTTACGGCATCTGTTACACCTTTTTACCTACCCGTCCATTGCGCCCAGTGATTAGAAGAATCTAACAGGATGACCACGCTCTTTAACCTCCTCCTCTGTCATATTCTTGATCATCGGGTCCGACAGAACATCGCTCGTCTGCAAGATTTCAGTAAATCCAGCAAAGGGCCTGCCCTCGCGATCGGCGATAATCATCGTCGTTTGGTCACTGTCTACTAGTTTCTGACCTCTGTAGACGAGCGCAGCCAGATATGGCTGAACAATAGTAGCAATATTGCCGCGACGAGAGGAGCGAACCCAGAACATGTCATAGTTATCGCCAAAATTATACTTGCATGATAGGTCCAGCTCCGCCAATGATATTATGCGAGAGATAATATCCCATCGTTGCATTTCATGCAGCGTGCCTTCATCATTAAATTCATCTCGGAAATCCCACACAAGCTTGACCTTATCCCACCAGTCTTGAGCAATCAGGATGGCGCTGTAAAGTCCAAAGGGATGGCCTTGGCTTTGAATCTTGAGCAGTGTCTCGCGAATTTCCGGGGTGATTTCAAACTCAGAGCTAGCATCGGAAGAGTCATCTTTGGACCTTGAAGGCGATACCGGCGTGGTATTCTCTGGTTCGGCTCCTACAGAGGTGCTAGAGTTGGGAACATTTGTATCGGGGCCGCAGGAACTGGAGGAGCTCGAGGAGCTTGAGGCGCTGTCCTCTTCGATGTCGGGCTCCTCATCGCGTAGTAGGTTCACGAAGGAAGTATACCTATTATTGGCGCGCAGCTCAATCTGCCTCTGCGACCGGCGGGGAGCTTGCTTGTAGTCAGTCATGAAAGGTCTGCTGAACGATCGTGTTTAGCAATGGCAACGGAAGTGCAATAAGGAGAAGGGAGGTGGAGGGGTATGTAATCTGACGAAAGGGTTCTTTTTGTTACTATATCTACAGAGACGTGTTGTTGTTGTTGTCAACAATGCCGCGATGTTTATCCATAGTGCGGAGATGTGGACAGTGTGAATGACCCAATGATTGCCATCGATGGCGATTAGATGTCCTGGTAATCCACTAGTCAATCACCACACGAATACGAGTGAGTCTTTTCGGGTTGGGGCGGCGGTACGTATACGACTTCATTCCCAACACGCGTGCGTGTTGGTTATATCACGATGTGCCAAGACGGAACGGGCCGCAACGCGCACATATATCTGATTGCAGATGATCCATGGAACGTATCGATCATAAGCGCAGTCAAAGGCAGCAACTCGTGACCCCACTGAGTTGAATTAGTGAGAAAGAATGAGAAAAAAACCATAACCCATAGTCTTTGGAAATAGCTACAGGTTTTTGCGCATGTTATCACTTTGTCTATGTCGTCCCGAGAAATGCATACGAGATCTAATCTGGAAGGCTCGATTTTCTTTCAACAGTATTCGTCACTACAGCGGGCGGGGTAATGGCTCGGAGATATCAACTTCGTTGTTTCTTACAGAGAGAACCTAACTACGCATTCATGTGCCGGGTCATGCAATTTTACTTCTATGGCCGTATTCTGCATTGGGCACAGTTGTGGCGCTTCGACATGCCAGCGCTGATTATTTTGGATTGGCACTTAAGCTACATGCTGTCCGGTATGGAGTTGACTATCGCAGAATTCCTGTACCATCTCCTTTTCCGATAACTCCAGAACTCTTGCAAATAATTTGTATTGCTGACTCTCTCTCAGCATACAATACACAGCCAATCTCGCATCAGGCTGTCACCACGTGAAATCTGGAATCAGGGTACCACAGGGTTATGTTTTCAGGCTGTCACAGTCTGAATTCCAGGAGACCTGAGATCAGGATTCCACAAGGCGTTGTTTTTCAGGCTGTCACGACAACTACCTGACTCCGAAACTACATAATAAGGGACGTTTCATTAACATGTGCAGAATGAATTAAAACTGTCAAAAGCCACGCGGTGGTGGAGAAACCCTGTCATGCTTGGCCTGCAAATCAACTATGCAGATTAAGCATATGGACATTGGCCATCCAGCGGCTAGACGCGCTCTCTACCTCGTGCGGCCATATATCACCAGGGGCCATCTGCCTTTCGGTTCGATAAGCGATGAGATCCTGCTTTACGCCACACCACTCGCCACGCAAATGCATGACATTGAGAACGCGGGCCAGATTCTCTATCGGGACGATTTTGTAACCTCGTGTCTTGGCGAGCAAGGTGATCTTGACCGACGCACAAAGGCCTTCGTTGGCGTTCTGGGGAGCCACAGTCCGGAACTCCTTAACTAGGGCAATCGCCGTCTGTAGTGTCTAAACCTGTCGTAGGAGCGCGTTGACGCGAAATGTCGTGCTCCTCTCCCAGCATTGCACGAAAGAATCCATTCAACATAACGTGGACCCCAGACATCTAGAGATTTGGCGGTATTCCGTCCGGCTCCAGCTCAAGACATACGTGCTGATCAGCCTGTTGTGTGCGGCTTGGGTCGTTGCAGGAAGCTGAGTGTGCAGGCGTTGGATCTTAGGGACATAAATCTCAGGATTTGGCAGGCCAATCATGGACCTCATCCACTTTTCTTGGCAAAGGTTGAGAAGCTCATCCCTTGCTCGCGTCATGTCTTCGTTGTCCACACACCGCCAGCCCTCAAGGGCGATGTGATGTTCCGAGAGAAAGACCGAAAACTTGTTCATGTAATCTAAACCAAGGGCGTGGCGGTTAGTCAGGTCTAGATTGCGTCGAGGTGGCTTGTTCAAACTCTCCAACCGCTCTGTCATTCCTCCCAGAATAGGCCCATGGCGCCAGATCCCTGCGGGTATATGGAACAAAAGGTGAATTTCAGTCTTCCTCTTGATGGCGTCAAGCCCCCGTATCTCTGGCCAGGTCTCTACCAGATCCTGACTCGCTTCTTCAACAGTATCGCACCATTCCTGCAGGTCGCTGATGCTGGTGGTGTAGAGCAGCGTGCTGAGCTTTCCCCCAAGGCACCACAAATGAATCAGGTAATCCATGTCCGCAAGCCCACCTTTGGCTGTTAAAAATGCAATCAGGGTCAGCGGCCAGTTCTGGAGTAGGTTTCGAAAATCACCGCCTGTGAACGACTTGTTCCAATTGGCGATTTCTCGGATGAGGAGAATGTCGCAAAACCGTCCTTTCCGGCTGAATGTGCACGAACTGCAAGCTGCCAAAGGTTTTCCTTGATTACGCGGATATTAAGCGTATCCAGCCACAGGTATATAATCACTCCCAGAAGGAGGGAATGGAGCATCTCGTAAATAAAATACTGGTGTGTATCGAACCCTTCGAGTCGGTAGAGCTCCGTGAGAGGGTGCTCCATTCCGACGAGGTCGGCTTCTTCCACCGAGAGTCCCTTGGTATGCCGTAGCAACCCCAGACTGGAAACATCGGTAATGTCTTTCCATTGATTGACTGCTGCCCAGCGCCAGTAGAAATCATGACAGGACTGTCCTCTTGTCCAACGGATCGAGCAATGCGCCGCCGCGGCAGGATTAACGGCCATGAACCGACAGGCGCATCTAGAGATGAGCACATGGCGGTCACTGCGCGAGTCGAAGGCCCGCACGCCGCGCTGGGGCCGAACCAGATCCGGCATCAGCCCAACGAGCATACTGGTGACCTTCATCTTGGCACCAACCGCAACATAGTAGTTGGCAGAGACGTGAAATTGTGCTAGACCAAATCGCACATTAGGTCCAGTTCTCACAATGATTTGTTTGCATTGATAGCCAAGACTCACCCTGCGTGAAAAGCCAGCCAAATTCATAGTCCACACTTCCAGGGGATTCCACCGTTTTCCTCGCGCCGCACTTACCCCATTCTGCCAGAAGTTGACATTGAGCTGCACAACACGAGCGTCAATGCTTCGTGTAGAACTTCTTTGCCGGATGTGGGGTCCGCAACAATGGACCAAAGTCCTCATGGAACGGCATGCCATCTTGCGGACCAAACTCAACATCTTCCTTAGCCCGGGTTTCTATAACTTTGGTCTCTTCGAGGAAAATCACGGTCGTCTCGCTCACCTCCAACATATCGTCCTTGGTAGGAATAGAGAACGTCAGCGTCCTTGGGTGTACCCGTTCACCGGCTCCAACAAGATCAGCGGAATCGCTCGAAGAAGTCATTTCTTGTTTTTCTATGTCTGCAGGCTAGAGCGGATCTTCAGGTCATAACACAAGGCGTATCTGGTCGAGCTGGGTGGATTCATCCGCAGGACGTCTCCAAGCCAGATACTGACTGGCCTCCCTTGGATCCAGATAATCTCCATAGGTCGCTGCATACGTAGCTCCCAACGCCACTTGGTGCCGTGCCACATTTCGTAACAACTTTTCGAAGCAGGCCCATCAGGCGAGGTTGCCACTTGCTCTACCACATCGGGGTACTGGACGACTTCTGTGATGTTCCTATAGGTTTGCATGCGTACAATGTCAAGCACACTAATCTGATAAAATGGTGCCCCATCTCTGGTCTCGCGACGAATAACCTGAGGCTTGGGGATGATTTTACGATGCTTCTTCAGTCTTCCCAATGAGGGTACTTTGAGTCTGGCTGGAGTCTTCGCAAGCTCCTTTACCAGTTTCAAAAAGGTTTTCACCAGAGTATCACTGATAGGATGACGATGAGAATGTTATATTGCAAACAAAAGGGCATCTTGTTTGCAAGCAAAAGGGTTCCATGGGTTGTGAGGCAGTCTCATGTCGATGTTTTCTGGCGAAATAAAACAAGAAGACTATGGCATATCTTGGTCGATCGGTACTGAAGTTTCGACGTCTAACATCTCTTTAACTGTCGGAAACTTGCCATCTTCGTCCTCATGAGCTGACTCGCTAATATCGCTGGTATCGCGGATGATAGTGTCGTCATCTTCAGAATCCCAGTCACTCTCATCGTAACTGCAATTGTCTTCGTCTTCCGCCTCTTGATATTTCATCTCGCCCGTCAGCTTGGTCGTCAACACCTATGCAAAACTCGAACAAATCATTGTTTTCAGAAGGATGTGGCACCTAACATGAACAGAACTGTACATAGAAGTCGAAACTCCTCAGGGTTCTTACCTCTACAGAGGAAGTTTTCCCTGAGGCGGGCCATTGTCTCGTTCATGCTTAAGGGCATGGTTTTCTGACGTTGTCCTGGCGAATGTGGCTAAACTGCGGTAGTGTGGAGAAGGTTTCGAACCTCACCTCAAGTAGGAATATTCTACGTACACCTTTTGGTCAGAGTTGAGTACACATATTTGTCCTTGATCTACGTTCTGCTTTAGTCCTCAGAGGCTCACCCCCTCCGACAGAACCTTATTTTTGACTTTTACTTCCTCTCGGTTGATTATTTACTACCCGATGCGGCAATTCCCCAAGTTCTGATATTGTCCACGATTGTATCTGCAACATTTCCCGGCAGAGTGGACGTCCGAACTTCCTCAGCAAGCTTGGTGACGCGCATCGCTTGGAGCATTAGGACGCCCCGCTCATCGCGTGCTCTTATACTACGGCCCACTCGCCAAGACCAGAACAATGTTCATAGCACTCCAACTGTTAGGAGGCACTCAATCCCGATTATCGCCTTCAAAACATCGGCGCAGTGAGTCTGCAGACATATTAGCTGACTATCGAGTGCAATTTAGGGATATGAGCAACATCCCTTTGATATTGATGGCATAATCATCACCCAGTTAGCGTAACGAGGTTGTTGTGAATTCTTGGAGATGTGGTAAAGCTGTGATGAGGTTGTGATGTGGAAGTGCGGTGGACAATACAAATTTGGTGGAGGTTAGTTTGATTTGACCAATCTCTTCGGAGTCCCGGCGGTTGGCTTTGGTGGGGCTAAGTGCTTACTTCAACTCCATAGTCATGTCATTGTTTGAGATTCCTTTCCCCATCCTGAATCGACAATTGACACGACACTTGCATGTCGTCTGTTGGACCGAGCTCCACACCGACTACACCCCATCGCGAACCACTTCCCGCGTTCATAACGTTGCGAGTATGATCATAACTCATAAAAGAACTTTTAAAGGGACATAGCCTGGAAACTCCTGAGCATTGGCTACGTGCCCGTATCAACGAGGCTTATGCCAAAGCTATATCAGCCTTGACCCGACTCGGTATCACCGACAACGAGACGCTATTGTCCTTTCCAGTTAAAGCAGACGAACTGATAGTGTGAGTACACTAAGACATAAATAATTGCATGGTTATGTATCCTGCATACATGAAAGGAGTTGTTCATGGTCATCACCAGACACATCCTTCAACTTCTTCTCTGTCCCCGGACAGTTAATGGCTTAATGGTATTCAGGTTCTATCATCATCAATGAAAAGACTTGCGGCATCGCGTTGGCCAACCTCTTGGATCTTCGTCACCTCCGTAAACAATGACTGCAGATGGTCTTAGCACTTGCCGGCACTCAAGCCACATGCGACCATCCAAATATGTCCACATCATCCCCGTGCCGGTCTTGTTTAACTTTGCCTTAGATGACGCTGCTCCGAAGCACGCTGCCCGTTTTGCCTTGACCTAAGCATAGAAACCGAGATCTTGCAGCCTACTAGGTCGATATCTTGCATGTTGCTCCGCGACGAGCTTTCATAAGGGCTTGAATCTCATTGCAAATACACGAGTTTTGCAGAGGCTATCCGGGTCTTTCAAAAAGATGTTTTATCTGCAGCTAGCTTGAGCACTTCGACGTCAGCGACAATCAACATCCCTGCCTCAAACACCTGATTCACAAAAGCACAGATCACGTGCAAAGTATCACCATCCCGAATGAATCTAGCGCCGGAACTCACGCAGTGACCACGTCTCCACCCCTTTAGTGCGATACAACGCCCTCGTTCCACAACAACGCGACACCACACCTTCCGAAAGCAGCTAGCGCTGTAATCGACGCAATGGCCAACTCGCCCCACCCAAACTCTCTCTCCCTCCCACAACAAGAAAATGCCACTGGACCGAAAGTCTTTATCAACAAGTCTCAAGAACAAATTCTCCAGGTTCATGAATTCAATCAAGCGAAAGGAGAAACAGCTGCGAAGCCCTCATGGGGTCCGTGACTGCTATATGACAAAACGGATGCTCCATCGGCAGCATTATAACTCTCTTGTGGAGCATCTGGCACCGCCGGCGCGTCCGCCGCGGCTTTCGTCAGTTTGGGGTGTTGAACAGTTGTCCACTCCGCAGAGGGGTGTTGTCAAGGAGTCAAGAGATCCTTTGGGGGTTCAGGAGGAGACAGCGGCTAGAAAGAGAAGTGAGGAGGGGAGTTTGGACGGCTTGCAGGCGGCATGGTCGGCCCGTCTTCCGCGACTCACGTCGCAGCTCGAGATTTATCAAGCGATGACTTTGCGGAAAGGGACTGGAGATCAGGAATATGTGAGTGGTGTTGGTTGTGGAAAACAGAGTGCTTCGTTTGTGAGACAGACAACGTTGCGGACCCATCCGCATAGGTGTCGGCTGTATACTTCGCGGACCTGGGAAGAATCGTTAGGCATCGGGGCCACGAGGGATCTCCCGACGGGTCAGCACATCACGAGTATCGGTAGCGGGGTAACAGGGAGTTTGCATGGTCCACGAACAGAGATGAAGCCGTGCGACAGCTACATGACTGAGTGAATGCTGCTTTGCCAGCATCATAATTCGGTGGTTGAGGAAGTAGTGACCGCTCCGCCGAGAGCGCCGAACCGTGTGGCGGTGCCAAGGGTCAGTCGAGTGTTTGCCTTGCACGACTTACTGGTAGAGGACACTGCACGGGCTTCGATAGGCTACATGAGTACTCAAAACGATATGACTGTTGATGGCGATGAAGAAGAAGAGAGAACGATGGATGGGCCAATGATGAACACTGTAACGTCGCCACGAGCGTCTGTGGTGTCACTCTTCAGTCAAATTCGCAGTGTGTATATCGAGACTGCACAGCGTGTTGAGGTGACGAGAGTTGAGGCCAGGGTCGTGAAGGTAGGGAAGGAGAAAAGGCAGATGGGGAGAGCGCACGCAACGGTTGACAAATGTGGCGGTGAATGTTCTTCGCGTCTTTCCAATGTGGCGAGTAGGAGACATCAGACTGAGCAGTTCCCGTAGACCGCGCGCGGCTGTCTGTTTTGTTTTTCGTTGTATTACCTTGAGGTTTAACTCTTGACGCTGAAGACTCTGTCAATAGTAGATGAAAAGCAGCATTGGTCCCGCGGGATCGCGCATTATCGCCGACGAGTGACAGACATTTATGCTTAACTGTAAGCTGATATTTCCCATTTTTCTTGGAGTAGCCCTTCCCCGAACCCTACGCTACTCAACTCATTCACCTGAGCCATCGTCGCAACCTTTCATCTAATCATTTTCTCCGATCACGATACCCTGAGCGCAAGCCATCCACTCATATACGCTAATCCTACCACAAAAAACTCCTCGTTTAGTATTCTATCCCCCCTCCATTCCGACCCCCATCCTCCGCTAATGCCTTACGTATATCTCTAATCCAGCCCTGGCAATCATCTACACCCCCCAGCATCTTCGCCGCAAGTGCCTTTCTCCCCTTCTCAATCGTCAGCTTCTTTCTATACCACCCAGCAAACAACAGAAACACAACAATCATCACCATACAATGTCCCTGTGTCACTTGCTGAAATCCGTCGAAGGCCCCGTCATCATTGGCATAGCGACATACGGGGTCTGATCAATTGCTATGTGCCTTTAAACCGTGATCTAAGGACCGGTAACAGTCCTCACGACCAGAGAGGCTATACGTGTCTTCGTCACCGTTGTCGTGGAAACGATGGAGCCGACGTGCGGCGGGGATCAAACATTATACTGTGCATGCCACTGACGAGTGTGCGCGGGCCGAGGAGAGTGCTGAGGATGAATGGCGAAGATGAGGGAGCTGCACATGACAACGGGGTTCTGTACAAATGCGAGAAGGGCGTCCATTGTGTTGTTATGGAAATGGAGATGCGGAGAGAGGGGTTTAGAAGGAAATGGAAGAGGAAGAAAAGGAGGAGGGAAACATCAGGTTTATACGTGAGTAAATTGTAGTGACTTGGATGAGATTGAGGGACTTCTACTTAAGGGACAATGAGCGGTGAGATTTTTCACTCAGGCCAGCTTCCTTGCGCTTGTGGGCTGCGTTTGGAGGTGAAGCGTTTTGGGGAAGATAAGTGGCAGGACAAGAGTCATGAATTGTGATTTCGGCTGAGAATGGGGATTAAGCAGCCGCGGGTAGCCCTATGGGCACCGTCAAAGCGCTGTAAAGTGGAAGGTAACTCACAAATCCTGATTTCTCGCACATCCATGCTCTGGCCCCATATCACATGCTATGGCCTCGGCTTCGATTTCACAGCTTTTGCTATTATTGGGGGGTGTTCAGCCTTTCGTACTCTTGTTTGACATGGATATCAGTTGGAAATTTCGCCTCTTCTATATGACATACGATACCAATACATGATTGTGTCCCTGACTGACTAGCGGAAATTTTCAGATTTGCCCAAAAGTAACAGTCTTTGCAGTGTATTGAGTCATGCTAAGGCGTTTATATCATGGTTTGAAGAGTGATAGGGCATCGAGAGGTAGATTTCAAGCAAGAAACAGAACCAATTATTGCGTGACTATCCTAAAACTCAACCAAGAATGAAGGTTTTCCAAGTCCATCCAAAGAGAGGCTGATCAAAGAAGCACACCACAACCGTCCTTCAAACCACCATGGAAAGACTCGTCCACTTCCCGAGTCACCCTTCTTATCTGTAGTTGGAATTGCCGCTCGCTCAGCTTCATTCATAACATCACAGCCAGAATTATCATTCACGCCAACCTTTTGACCACCCTTATAATGCTTTGTTCCGAAGTAGTATGCTTTGTCATTCGCATACACATATTGGACCCGATACTTGCCTGCCTTGTCGCCGTTCTGAAAAAGTTCTCCTTCCGAGAATGATCGACATCTCCACAATAGGGCGTGTCCACGATCAGTTGTCAGAGTTTCATTTGAATCTTTCCCCGCTGTAGAATGCCATGGGATAACTGTACGCTTCGTAGAATCGTTAGCCTGGAATATCGAAGGGGTTGGGATATTCTTACCATTTTGACCATATGCAGTCACTCCCTCGCCGCCGGCGCGTGTCTGACTTGCATACCATTGCATGGTATGTTTGATTTTCCCAACATGGAGAGGCGTCTCCCCACAATAGACAATTCTGCTCGTGTCTACGATGGGAACTGGACAAAAGGTTGCCGGCGCTTGACTTGTGGTCGATGGGGTTGCAAACTTTGTCTTGATTCTGTGCTGGCTCGAGGTTTTGTGAGTTTGAGTAGATTTTAGGGTCCAGGCTTGTGCGTTCCTGTAGGCTTCGCCGGTTCATCGGTTTGATGTGGTGCGTTGGAGTTATGCGGCCCATGGGTTTGATGCGTGTTACGGCAAGGCTGTGTGTGCGCGGGACGACCCGCGCCGCCTAAGCGCACAGAGAATTTGATACACCAACGCGCCCTGCTAGTTATTCATAGCTACGCTGGCTACCACGCGTGTATGGACGGCGCTTCTGGATTGGTGTATAGTATCCTAGATTCCCAGTAGATAGCAGTTTGGATTGTCCTCGTTGTTAGGACTTATTGAACCTTTCCCTCTGAGCACCGTAACAATGCGGTTCAATGGGCGCATAATCTGTCTGGAGTGCGGGTGTTGCTTCTACGTGCGGGCCTATTGAGACATGTGGCCCTTAATGCTTTTGCGGGCCTGTAGGTTTGTGCGGCTTATCAGTTTCATGTGGTGCAATGGATTCATGCGGCTCATCAGTCTTATGTGGTGCGTTGGAATTATGTGGTTCATGGGACTAATGCGGTTCTTTGGGAGTATGATCGATTTGGGGGCCATGCTGTCCACCGGGTGCGAGTGTTGATTGTTCATGCGGGCCAGTTGGGACATGCAATGTGGTCACATGCGGAAGCTCAGAATGCGACGCTGTTGGGTGCGGCTTTGGGTGGAGCAAGTAGCCGCCCATCCGTTCATCTGGAGTCGGGTCCGGGTTCTCAGCAAGGTTGCGTGAGTCCAGCTCATTTTTCGGTCCAGCCGGTGCGGCACTGCCGAAAAATATGAATAATATTAAAGGGATGAGTAACGTAGACGTGAGCATGGTGAACGAGTGCTTGAGGAGGTTGAGACCTTGGAGCTGATGAAGTTATGATGAATGAAAGTGAAGATGGCAGTCTTTCAGCTGGACATAAATCCATCATGAGAAACCCACGTCGAGGCAGCAGTTAGGGATCGAGAACATACCACTCATTCAAGTGAAACTCCGTGTTGGTCGAAGCTGTGTTGGCACTTCTTGATGCTATGGCACAACGATGGGCTGCCAACTGTGGTATTATGTTCAGCCGATGTTGTCTTCGAGATATACAACAAACTCCACCAACAAGTGCACATGTCTCCAGATAGTCGTTGCCAAGGCTCAAGGTAACGTTGCTTTTCCGGTACGTAGTTATTGTTGACCAGGGGTACTTGAAGTTGAGGTGGCTCAGTAAATACGTGGTCGAGCTTCGTGAGAGTCTCTGATACCTGCCCCGACGAGTGGGGATCACTATGATCAACTGTACGCACCCTGCGTAATTCCACCTAGGCTGTGGTTGGACCCTAATCCAGGTCAGCGAGCTGATTCAATGATATATAGAGCTACTATTGCTAGACCAAGGACATCACAACCTCAAGCCCTTGCGTGACTAAGCCTCCCTAATCTCTGCGGTAGTAGCCAAACTCAGCCCTACTTCTGTGCTTTACGAACTCGTAAACAATGCCCTCGATAGCGAAATCATCTTATACCATCAAGCCAGCACTCTTAACAAATCGCACACACAAGCCCCCAAAGAAAAGATATCCATTAAACGCATTACATTTTCAATCCTACATCCCTCCAACTTACACCGCATCAACTCCCCCCTCACCCATGGATCTACCTCAACGAAACCCCCGACTGATCCGTAAACATCCTCGTAGCAAGATTCATGGCTGCGAGCTCCTGAAACAATAACTTTGCCGCATACGGAATAATAACCTGCGCAATTTTCGATCTGTTCTGACAAGATCTGCACTCAATATCCTTCTCCTCTAGCTTCGCAACCGGTGTCATAAGCCCACAAATTTCGCAGACATGGACACGGAACGCGTCAGAGACGTCGAGGAGGCGTTCTTTGAGGAAAGCTGATGCGCCGTGGGAGATCATGCAGTCGCGTTCCATCTCTCCGAAACGGAGACCGCCGTCGCGGGCGCGGCCTTCGACGGGTTGGCGGGTCAGGATTTGTAGGGGACCGCGGGCGCGAGCGTGGATTTTGTCGTCGACCATGTGGCGGAGACGTTGGTAGTAGGTTGGTCCAAGGAAGATTTGGGCCTGGAGTTTGCGGCCCGTGTGGCCATTGTACATGATTTCTAAGCCACGCTTTTGGAAGCCAAAGGATTCGAGGAGCTCGGAGATGTTGGTGATTGTGACGTCGGTGAAGGGCGTTGCGTCGCCTTCTTGGCCGGTGAGGGCGGCGACTTTGGAGAGGAGGCACTCGATTAGATGGGCAATGGTCATACGGGAGGGGATGGCGTGTGGGTTGATGATGATGTCTGGTGTGAGACCGGACATGGTGAATGGCATGTCTTCTTGGCGGTAGGTAATGCCTATGGTTCCTTTTTGGCCGTGACGAGAGGCAAACTTGTCACCAATTTGGGGCACTTTGGTGGTGCGTGTGCGGACTTTGACGAAGCGGGCACCCTCGGTGGCAGCGGTAAGCAACACCTGGTCGACGATGCCGTGCTCGGTACTCTTTAGGGGTGTGGAAACGTCCCTCTGTGTCTGCATCTCCGTTCGCTGTCCGGCTTCCTTGGAGTCGGGCGCAAGGGGAGCCACCTTTCCGATGATGATGTCGTCTCCCGAGACACGCATTCCGGGACTGATGATGCCGTCGTCGTCGAGCTTGTCGTATGTACCCCTTTTCATCTTGGCCGTAGTTGCGCGCGTAGGTTTCTCAAACCTTTCAACCGTGCCCATGCCTATACGCTTCTCCACATCGAGATAGGAGCGGTAGTAGAGGGATCGGAAGAGGCCGCGGTCAATGGCAGACTGGTTCATGATGATTGAGTCTTCTTGGTTGTAGCCCGTGTAGCAGGCAATGGCCACGATGGCGTTCTGGCCAGCCGGAAGCTCTCTGAACTTGAGGTACTCCATTGACCGCGTTGTTGCCAGCGGCTTCTGGGGGTAGTATAGCACATTGGCCATGGTGTCCATGCGGACGGGATAGTTGGTGAGGGTCACTCCCATGGCTTGTTTACCCATGGCAGATTGGTAGGTATTACGGGGTGACTGATTATGGTCAGGGAAGGGGATGATGGAAGCGCAGACACCAAGTATCATGGCAGGATGGATCTCGCAGTGTGTCCAGGTTCGCACGGTGGGATTAGGAGGAGCCTTGATACGACGATGGGGATCGTCCTTGTTGGCCTCTTCAACGTACTGACCGGCGCGAGCATATCGCCATTCTTCCAGGTCGTCTGGAGTCATGATGATCATGGCAGACTCTTCTTCCTCGGCATCGAGGAACTCGACCACACCGGCCTCGACCAGACCCTGCCAGCCAAACGTGTTCTCCTGTTTCTGCTCTTCGCTGAGCCCCTGGCCTTCCATTTGTGACATGATGGCCATGTCAGCGTGGAGGTTGTCAATGTGTTCTCGCTTAATGGCGAGGTATCCCTCTTTTTCTACAACAAACAGCGGACGACAGATGCGTCCGGCATCGGTGAAGAGTTTGATCTCCCGAGCCCGGGGATCGCGAATGATGGTAACTTCGGCTCCAATCAAGTTTGACCGCCGCAGGTTCTTGAGAGTGTTGGCCAGCCGGCCTCCATCTGTGTGGACGCCAACCCAGGTGCCGTTGAGGAAGACCTTTGTGGCATCGGGGTTCAGAACGACATTGTATTCCTCGAGCAGCTCCATTCCGTCCTGCCGCATGAACTCAATCAGCGGCGTTCCGGGGGTTCCTACAGACACGAAACACATAAGAGCGAGGTTCTTGACAAGCCCACAGGCTTGGCCTTCTGGGGTCTCTGCGGGACAGACAAGGCCCCAGTGTGTGTTGTGCAGCTGCCTGGGCTTGGCAATCTTGCCATCGCGTCCTATGGGAGTGTTTGTGCGCCGCAAATGGGACAGCGTGGAGGCATAAGTGTAGCGGTTCAGCACCTGGCTGACGCCGGCCTTTGCATTGGCCGCTTTCTTCTGGTCGCCCCAGTTGCCCGTGGCTAAACAGTAGCGGAGGCCATTGGAGATGATTTGGGACTTTACGCCCACTGCCACGTTGAACTCGCTGTCTTTATCCACAATCTTGTGCAGATGATTACGGATATCTTTGACCAGCTGGGCAAACTTCAGCCTGAACATCTGCGCCATCAGAGGCCCGGCGAGGTCCAGCCGCTTCTTGCCAAAATGGTCACGGTCGTCTTCATCGGCGCGGCCAAGCTGCACTTGCAAAAGTCTGTTGACCATGTAGCCAAGGAAGAAGGCCTTGCGCGTCTCCGAGCCCTCTTCCTGGGAAATGTGCGGTAGAAACTCCTTTTGAAGCACGGCTCTCGCGTGTTTGATGCGTTTGTCTGCGGAATTCGCTGCCTGGCTGCGACGACCAATGTAGTCCAGGGCCTGACTGCGCTCCTGGACCGCAAAGGCGTCTTCCAGACACGGCTTCAGCAGCTCCAGCATCTGCGTGTCGTCTTTCTTGCAGATGTGGTTCAGAATGTCCTCGTCCGACACGATTCCCAGCGCGCGGAAGACGACAATTACCGGCACGTCGGCCTTGATGCCCGGCAGCGTGACTTTGATCACGCGCCCAACGTTGCCGCCGGCGGAGCCCCGCTCAAACAGCTTCACCTGCGTTGTCGAGATTAGCCGGCTGCCCTTTTCGATGGCCGACCGGATCTCAGCCACGACGGGAGTCGGCGACTGTTTCTTGCGGAACACCTGCACAATGTTGGCCGCGCTCCTCTCTTGCGCAATCAGCACCTTCTCGGAGCCATTGATGATGAAATAGCCGCCCTGGTCGAACGGACACTCCTGAAAAGCGTGCAACTCTTGTTCAGATCGGTTCCTCAAGATACAGATCTTAGACTTTAGCATGATCGGCAGGCGTCCAATGAAGACGCCGGGCTCGACCCGGGGTTCGGCAAAATCCGGATCAACCTCCCACACAGTCTCTACTTCCTCGCCGTCCCAGTCTGGCGGCGGGTGCCAGAACCCCGACGAATCTTGCACCGCTCCGGCCGGCCGCTCCTTGGCCAGGTGGGACTGCGTCTTGAAATCCAGGTAGAGGGGCGCTGCGTAGGTCAAGTTCCGCAGGCGCGCCTCGTGTGGGTATAGCGGTCGTACCTGACCATCCGTCTCAACGATTGACGCCTGCGAGATCATTGGCTCGACCATCTCAACCTGCCACCGCCGCTTCACAATCTTCTGGCCATGGCCATCGTCCTCATTCCCGATGCGCTTGTCAAGTATAATCATATCATGCTCCTTGACAATTTGCTGCATGGTCACTCCCGCGAACTCGTCAAACGAGTCCAGCTGCTGCGACACAAGGCCCTTGTCGGCGAAGAAAGACGAAATCACCGTCCAGCAATCCTCTGACGTGATGGTCGGCGACACCCCCTCCTCCTCTTCCATCATCATTTCGTCGTCTGTTTGCGACATTTTGCCAACCGTTGCCGTTGTGGGTTTTGCGCGTGGCGGTGTTGGCGTGTCGTTGGAAGCCCGACGTTGGAATGCGCCAAAAGGTTTGGCGCCGGGCCGGCCCGACCATCCCCGCGTCAGGGTCCCGAACGTCGCCCCACGTTTGAGAATCACGCAACTTGTGATGTACGGTGACAGCGTTGCATCGCTTTGATAGAACCTGTCGTCTTTCCCTCGATAACGACGCAGAAGTAGTGACCGTCTCAGTCACGCCCACTGCGGGATCTTGAGACTCATCAGTCTCGACAGCTAGCCTACTTAGTACCCAATAATACAACGTTGACAGTCGGCAGCGACAGACCCAAAGATTTGCAGTCAAAGTTGACGATTACTTAAGAGTGACCAAACATTCATGACCATGTGCCCATCAACTTCCCTTAGTCTTGTGGAGTGTTTTGCCCTGGTGCGGCCGTTGACAGCCACCCCACTTGGCGCAACCGACCCATGACGTCGCTGGAGCACAACAGCACAATGTCGGCGAACTCCACGGTACCAAATCGCGGACCGAGTGTTCTGGTAAGCTGGTCTGCGTTCTCATAAGATCCCAGGCTTACGGTGAAGGTCACGGATGCGCGCGAATCGTGGCAGAAGAAGGCAGCTGCTCCGAACCCGGCTAACACCTCGCGGCTCACGGTGGACAGCGTGCTGCAGTATGCCACCGACATACCCTCAGCACAGCGGCGGGGAGCCCCGACGATGCGGCCGCAGCTTCGGGCCCGACAACCGAGCGGTCCCGTGCGAGGACCAACAAGTCGACCAGCCAGTGGCCCGGCAGCCACCACGGGGGCGGCGAACCTGCCAGCGCGAACCAGCAAGACCAGCGAGAAGCTTGTACTGCTGCCGGAGACGGCCGAGGAGACCGAAAGCGATGGTGACGATTCCGACGCGGACGAGGAGCGCGGTCCGCCAACGGACGAGACGTTGAATAGGAGACGGCAGGCATCAGCTAACCGCAGGGGGAAGAGCACGGCAGAGCGACTGCCCAAGAGCCTACGAATAGCGGACGCACATCTGGCGCGCGTCACGGCCTACTGCACATCGCAATCGCACTGGCTTGAGGCCACGGCGCGCTTCGTCAAGGAGCAGCACGGCGCGCGCACCAAGCTTTACGACGACTGTCTCTACTGCGTCTACCAGCTGCCACTGCTGGGCGGCAATGATGGCTACCGCGTGCGCAGCAGTCCTGCCGTCCGCAGCGCCGGTGGCCGTAGCGTGCTGGACGAGCAGATTGAAGCCAACGAGCGGCGCGAGTACCGCGAGGGCTGGCATGAGGAGAGCGATGAATATTCTGTGCCAAACGAGTCCGGCGGGGAGAGCAAGGAAAGCGACACGCGCCGAGAAGACCTGGTCAGAGAGTGGAAAAGCAGACAAACGCACCAACCAGCAGCTAGAGACGGCAGGATGGTGGCCGAGATGTTTGTGTTCAAATACGGCGTCGTTGTTCTTTGGCATTTTTCCCTCAACCAAGAGAAAGACATTCTCGCCGACCTGACCTTTTCAACCATAGCCCACGTCCAGCCCGGCGCACGCAGTCGTGCATTGGCTACCCAGCGCAGCCTTATGCGCCATCCGCTCGAAGAAGACGAGTTTGAAACGGAAGAGTTCCACTTCGAATACGACGCCTCGTGCGAGAAGCCGCGCATCTTCAACGATATGATCACCCTCCGTACATCAGACCATATGATCAAGCTGGCCATGTCGCATGCCATTGCCCAGAGCACAAAGCTCAACTATTTCGAAGAGCGCATGCAGCGCACCATGGCCGAGGCGCAATGGGTCCCTAAACACCTAGCCCTGCAGGGCAAACTGGGCATGTCCAGGAAGGAAGTCGTGGCGCTTGTAGGTCGATTGTTTGAAGGCAGAGTTGATGTCAATCTCTGTAAGTTTGCTAACAAAGTACTCACGGGAGCATGCTGACTTGAATGGCAAATAGCATCAAACATGCTTGACACACCGACATTTCTTTGGGACAGCGAGCCAATGCTTCATCCCCTCTACGCGGCGGTGAGGGAATACCTTGAGATCAAACCCAGGATCCAGGTGCTCAACGAACGATGTCGTGTCTTCCTCGACCTCGCTGAGATGCTGTCGGATTCAATTGCCGACACCAAGATGACCCGCATCACGTGGATTATCATATTCCTCATTGTTCTGTCTATTTTAGTTACTGTTGGGGAGAGCGTCCTCAGGTTTGGCATGTTGGCTTCTGGGAAGGCGGCAAATGGGAGTCGGGATCAGTTTTAGCGATTGTACTGTACACATCAACTAGTCAGGCGTAGATGGATCGAGGAGCCATCCTCAAAGGCTGCTGGCCACATCAAAAACTGGAGGATTCCATACTATTCATGTGAATGTACATACACCCCCTATCATATTACGACCAAGACGTCCAGCCAAGGAGAAATTCCCAACAGCCATAAATCTTTGGCGTAACCAGGGCAAGAGATGCCGCCAAGGCCGATTGACAACCTTCCAACTTCCAATGCACCAAATTTCCAGAAGTTAAGGCTATAATCACACATCTGACGGCGGCTGTCCGACGAGTCCATCCATTATGAGTCCTTTTCCCCGATGACAGCACTCACACATTTGATCAGAAGACCGGGATGTTGCTCTATCCATACATTTGCCACCAACGATTACCTCATATCCATCTGCATCTGTCCTGTCCCTGTTGTCAAATTCCGTCTATCGCTTCGTCCTCTTCGGGGTGCTGCGCACTCCCATCAACAAAAGCCTTATCGCTACTGAGGAGCCAGCTACCTAAGGCTGCTCTTCCAGCCACTGATATCTTATCATCAGGTCATGGCAGACTCTCATTGATCTTCTGCAAAACAACGAGAGTTTGATACTGTTATAACCAATACCCGGGAAGAGATACCCAATAATCCCGCAAATTCGGTTCACATCCTGCCCCTGACATGGGTCTACGTGGTGAATCACGATCCCGCCACAAAAGCACGCCTATGCATCCGTGGTGACCAACAAGAAGAGATATTATTACTCACATACGCCGCAGCCCTGCAAGCCAATGTGTTTCTACCCATGATCTCTGGTCTCTTAACAGTTATCATACGACGCAGTCTCCGCCTTCAACACGGCAAAACTGGACGAGACGGTGTATACTTGTAGGCCACCATGTCATGGAAACGTGGAGGAACCCAATATGGAGTTGCTTCTATGGGTGGATGTGGATGATCAAGGGATGGGGCCGCTGGGAGGCCACGCCGGAGCTTGCACGACGGTTGAGGCTGGACCTAAACTGGGGCCGGGCGGAGCCATCATGCGCAAGACCAAGCTGCACCATCCGGGATATCTACCAACATGGGCGGATGCGTTTAGACCCACACTGGCTGCATCACGGTGTTCTGGCATGTTGGTGATGTGAATTTCATGTTTCATCCATCCGACAGGAATTTATGGCCAGCATCACCCGGTTGCGTACCAAGGAAGGAGGGGTGGACCTTCCTCTCCGGCCAAGACGGGGACTGCCTGCTATGGCTTGCGAATCAAGCAGGATACATTGGAGGAGCGATCAGCGATCCTAAGGGTTCATATGGTTCTGGACCTAGCAGGTCCAACTCGTGCGAGGGATATTGATCAAAAAAGACGCAGTACCTGCGGAAAATCGGACCGGCATTATACGCGGCATGCTTCACATGTCCAGACATCGCGTTTGCAGTTTCACACCTACCGTCGTGGGGGGGGGGGGCAAGGCGTACTCGGACGAAGCAAAGGAAGATATGCTGGGGTTTTGTATGGCCGTATATCGCTTCATCGATCGATGCCTTGCGATGGTCGGGTCATCTGATTCGCAAGTTCTGCAAACATGGCGCCAAAAGCCGTATAGGGACTTACAAACCCGTCGCTGAGCGGGACGTTGTTACCAGCTTCAAAAGAAACTCCCTCGACAGGAAAAGTCATTGGTAATACGTTCTGACGCTGTATAGCTCGCCCATGTCGGAAGCAAGGTACAGCCACTACGTCAAGCACGGAGGCAGGATTCCTTGCCACCTCTGCCGGGGCTACGACGAGGTGATCCCAAAGCTTAATGAAGTTGCAAACTGCTCACCGACAACCTGATGACCAAGCATCTCTCACATTCAAAAGTACGTGTTTCACAAGACCGAAGTTAAGTACTTGGGGGTGTACATTGGCACATCCGGGATCAGGATGGATTGCACTAAAGTTCTGGCAGTGGTTTCTTGGGAGCATACCTGCTGTACCAAGTACATCCTCCGCCTTACCATCACAGTAAGCCAGCTTCATCTGCTCATCGCTTGTCAACCGCCAATGCCCGACGACATCCCTCTCGTCCACCGTTTAGAGGCTTCTCCCCATCGCCGTGCGCAGCCTCGCTCGGGCCACATCCATCTCTTAGAGAGCCTTAGAAGTCGAGGTTTCTCAGGGTTTTTACCTCTTTAGGAAGAAGTTTCGATGCACGGTCCCTTTTATGCTTTTTGCGTGCTCAATAGCTGGTCTCAGTGAATACGGCTAGGCCTGGGGTAGAGTGTGGATATATATTCATTCCAAAAACAATGGAGTCGTTGCAAAACAACGGGACATGAAATCCAGCCTTGGCAAAAGCAGGTCAAAGAAGGACCAATGCATTCAAAAAAATTTACATTATATAGCTCAACTCCACACCCATTCCGTATCGCCGCCCAGCCAATCTCGCCGCCTGTGTCAATCAAAAAACGCCTCTCCTTGGAAGGCAGCTTAATAAAATCCAAATCAATCACCAGGAATTGTTATCTGGCAAGATGGCCGAGTGGTTATGGCGTGTGACTCAAGGAACCTCCTTACTCAGCAGCTCAAGCTGAGGAGCATTCTCATGGGCTTTGCCCGCGGGGGTTCGAATCCCCCTCTTGTCATCCATTTTTTGTCCTTCTGTCGGGGTGTCAAAAATATGATCACCAATCGAGACAAGATGAGACCGCCAAATCAGCCTGCGGGTATAAGATGGTGGACGACGAAGGTTTTGTGAAGGATTTTTACGGTTTGGGTACACGCCCTTGTTGTTTTAGCGTCGGAAAGTTCCGCCCCTACCTTTTTGCATTACCGCCTCTGACCCCCTCGTTTGGGTGAAATTCAGAGAAGGTGGATAGGGGGAGGATATCTATGACAATTTGCTGGATAGAGATGATATCTTGGTGATGAGATGGCTGTGGCTAGCGTGATGTGATTGAGGGTTCTCATTAGCCGATGGAGATACCATGTGAGGATGTTGTGAAGGCGACACGTGATTCGATTCCGATCTATCATCGAAGACATGGGTTTGGTGGATTAATGGCACATCGGTGGTGCAGTGCAAGTGACTTGGTCTTGTGAAGGAACTGAGGTAAATTTTTCTAGCAATGTGAAAGCCGATTATCTGGCGGTGGCAGTTGCGTTGGAGGACCTTATAATTGCATATCATCAACGGTGTGGTTTAAGGTACGGAACCAACAGAAAGTGGTGCAAAGGAAAGGTGAAAGAAGAGGATCTATTACCGATCATGCTCGTGATATCTCTCAGTTTGGAGAATAATAACACCCATTGGTTTTGGGAAGCCTCCAATACATCTGGAGAGCAATCTATAGT
The DNA here is from genome assembly GCA_010093745.1 of Piedraia hortae CBS 480.64. Lineage (NCBI taxonomy): Eukaryota > Fungi > Ascomycota > Dothideomycetes > Capnodiales > Piedraiaceae > Piedraia > Piedraia hortae. The sequence continues at coordinate 28,371 of MU006032.1, forward strand.
TGCTTTTGCGATGAAGAGGGTCAATCTGCGTGATGTAAAGGAGGTGTCGGAGGGCTGAACCTCCGAGGACTAGAGCGGAGTGGATGTCAACGACTAAAGTTTTCACTCAACTTTTACTGAAAAAGGTGAAAAATGTAATTGTCTCTCTCTATGAGGTGAGGTTCGAAACTTCCCCCACACTACCTCAGTCTAACCGCATTTGCCAGGACAACGTCAGCGAACCATGCCCTTAAGCATGAACGAGACAATGGCCCGCCTCAGGGAAAACTTCCTCTGTAGAGGTAAAAACCCTGAGAAGTTTCGACTTCTATCTATGGTTCTAATCATGGTGGGTGCTACATCCTTTTGACAGGAGGAAGCAAATGTAGACAACGATGCTTAAACCCTGAGAGCCATGTTCGAGGCTTAGGAGATCGACGTTATATATCTCCGTGACACCATGGCAAAGGATATGGGCAAGATACCCTGCAATATGTCTCACATGTTGTCAGGGTTTGGCAAGAAAAATCGTAAAGCCAAGCTACCCCTGCCCCTTCTCACCAGCAGCCTTGTAAGAATCTGAAAACTCAATAGTCTTTTCATACGCGCCTTACATAACCCCTACCTCGCATTAACCACTGTCGGCCTCGCCTTGCAAATAGTAACACACTCCGCCGCCCTTATCTCCGCCGCAGCCAATCCCTCAAGCAACGGGATAATCGATGCCCGTGGCATCGTCACAGTTGACGAGCTTGTGAAACTCACACCCTCCACATCATTGCCATCTTTCGGCGGCGCCGCAGGCAAACACTCTTTCTTCTCCGCAACACCCGCTGAACCTAACCCCTTCTTCTTCCCAAACAAATCCTGCCCATGCACGTCCATCTCCCGTATCTGTGACGAGCCCTTCCCCTCCATCAAAAAACCCTGCCCCTGCTGCAGCTGACTGAAAACCCTCGTCGTCAAATGACGATCCTTCATCGACGGGTTCATCATAGGCGGAGCTTCCAAGTGCACAAAAGGCTCACTGATCTGAAGGCTGCGCGGCCGCTTGTCTTCCTTGCGTTTGACGATGTGGTTTTTGAAGTTGTTGAGTCGGTCTCGTAGGTTGGCGGTGGAGTGTTTATGCGTGAGTGGCATTGTTGGTGTAAACTGTTTTGTAGAGCTGAGAGGATGGGTGATGGTGGAGACAATGGGGATGTTTTTCTGGTGGGGTGACGTCGTCGTTGGCGTTTGCATCGCTGGCGCTGATGATCTGATTGGAAGGAGGGGCAAGCATGTGATTGATCGTGGGTCACGTGGGGCTTGGCGGTGTACACTGTCGCGTGGGGATGATGCGGCGCGGTGGTGAAGCTGCACCGGATGGGAAGAGAGCGAATGGAGCGGTGAATTAATGCGTTTGTAATGTTGAAGGGTATTGTTTGAATCATTGACGGTCTGTTGTGGCTCTTGGTGCGTTGCGACGAGATGTCCACATCTGACTCAATGTGTGATACGCCAGCTGCTAAGCCTTCCTACCGAATCACTTCACAATTTTTTGATGGAATTTTTATGGGTATCCCTGATGGAATATCATCCAGCTCACATCAGGATATAATGAGAGAAAGCATACATTATCATCTTAACACAAGATGGTAATCACAAGCAGTCGTACTGAAACCTCCTAAGCCTCTACGTTCCATATTCTGCCATCATCATTCCTGCCCAGGGTTTCTGCATATATCGAACCCTGCTCCGAAACCCCCCCCCCCCCTTCCCTACTCATGGCCAGGCCTAAGCTATTGCACACCTAATCGCAAATGCGCTTTCAATCAATCAGCGCATCCAAAGCCGCTATGACATTTCTCCGGCTAGCGACGAGATGCTTGGCCATGTTGTTATGTATTTATTTTATCTTACGCCGCAGGAACTTTGAGCTCCGCCCCAAAGGGGCAGGCGGTCCATCTACCCGTCTATGAACTTCTGTTACCTGCTTCTGCGTTGCACAGTGTCCTACTACAAAATCATGAACCTGGATCTCTACTCACCCAGCCCGGTGACGGGGACGGAATGGCAAAGCCATCCGTGTATGCAAGAGGAGACCTCACGCCGAACGCCAAAAGTGAGAAAAAAAGGGACGGCGAGATCCGGTTCCATCTCAGAGCGGTCGACGATTGCGTGGCTGTCGAAATCTTTTCGAGTTCTCGCAGCCGTCATTGTGGTAGGTTCCCCGGCGTCCATCAATCGACCGCCAATCTGTACTCCTTCAGTTTGCTGAGTGACACCAGCCACCGGACAATTTTCGCAGCGGAATCTTTGTTAGTCAGGTCGATGCGCACCTCCCGCGTGTTGCGGTAACGATGAGGAAGGGGTGATCTGTCTGCAGTTATTCGTGGGCATCCGATCAAGAGTTACGCTACCGTTTCGCTGTGCTCCTCGCATGCGCAGAGAGGTGTTTCAACATCCGGAACCTGGCGCTGGAAAAGGAAGTGTCTCAGGCTTACGACTTCTCTGCGTGCTTGTATCAGAAGGGAGCTCAGTAGTTTGGGTAGCCCCCTGTGCAATTATACGGACCATCCGTCTCTGCCACCCTCCACGTTAAGGTCCACGTCGCCGGCGGCTTCTCTATGGCGCCGGGGATTGCGCTGTTGTGCCGACCGGCCTAAACGTTCACCTCTCGCTTGCCACTCGATGTATGGCGCTTTGGGCAGTTCCTCCTCTCCTCTCCCAAATTGCTGCAGTGCTTCGGTTTGCACGGTCTCCGACCTATCGAAGAACTTGCGCTGGGCCAACCTCCTGCCTCTTTGTCTCTGCTTTGCCTGGGCTGCGATCCTCGTCCATGTTTCGCGGACGCCTGCCCTGGCCTTGTCTCTTGAAGCTTACGGTTTAGTGGCTAACGCCTTGACATGCCCTCGAGGTGCACCTCCGGCTTTCATGGGAACGTGCCAGGTTGAAGCACCGTACTTGATTGCTGCGTATATTTGTCTCGCACACGCGAACGTCACTCCCCACGTCTTTGCTACCAGCTTTGTCAGGGCGTACGTTTGTCTTGAGCTTCTTTTTTACCGCGTCGAGGTGTGGGCAGAATTGCAATTTGCTGTCCAACTAGACCCCCAAGAAGTTGGCTGACTCGACACGGGTGATGACGTTGTCGTCGAACATGATTGTGTCTTTTCTAGGCGACGATTAGCCATGTTTTTCATCACGGACGTGCTCTGTGCCATATTGACGAGCGAGTATGAAGCCCCTATGCTGAGATCTAGACTCAACTCTAGGATTGAAGATGGCTGGTCTTGGTAGGCAAGTCCCACAAACCGAGGGGCGATATTTAGGATCCCTGGTAGGAGTGCAGAGCTACGCTGCTTCAGCCAGGTGGATGTGATTAGCGTAAAAATGCTTTGCACTTCGAAATGCAGGACAAGATAGGACCTCTGTTCCTGTCCCAAAAACAATTCTTCTTGCTGATACAAAATTTTTGCGCATTTTCCAAAAGGAGGTCCATAAGACAGAAAATCAGCAGGTCACTGCTTATAAGGGACAAGAGACGCTCAGAGAAGAAGATGCTGCACATCTCGTCTCGACGAAACTTTAATGTGGCGCTGATTTTCTCTGTATCATATATACCGCTCGTGCTGTTGGGAAGGCGATGTGCAGTGGATTTATGTGGGCAAAAGACCCTAATGAAGGTAGGCTTGCAAACAGTCTGCTTGATGCTTGCGATCTTCGCTCTTCGGACGTGTTCGTTTCTGTTTGCATTCTAAAAACCCATTGAGCTTAACTAGCTCATAATTCTAAGCTCATAAAAAATCCCACATCTTTTCACTGTTCCTTGCAAACCCCTTAGCGTCTTGGCTCCAAGCTCGCCAGTGGCTGCTATGGCACCCAACCACCATTTACTCACCTTGTTTGAGATTACTGCTCTCGCTCAATTGCTAATTAACGAGGCATGGATTAGACAACTTTCAATGGCAGAATTGGCAACCGGAAGAAGGCAGGTAAGAAACTGATATGACGGCAGAGAGGCTCGATGGATGGCCTGCGCGGTTTCCTTCGTAGCCAGCTTTGCATCAGGTAAAGTAAAAGGAGGAGAGAGTCAGTGGGGCCATGAAATGTGATATGAGAACAATTGAAGAAGGTCATGAGTACGAAACAATGCATTGTTGCAGTTTAGCCAATCAGAACGACATGAACCATGAACAGTGTCCGGGGAGAGTAGATGAGGGAATATGCGACACATGAAGGTTACAATAGAATACGAGAGACGTTCAGAAAAAAAAGTGGCGTTGAAGTGCATCTATACTTGACCTAGGAGAGGTTTTCCGTAGCTTCAAAACCAAAATTATCCTCTTGCCCATCATCCTCGTACCCCTTAGTTACAAGACCTTTTGCCCAAAAACGTTTCGCTGCTCGATTCAAACACTTCAGAAGTTCCATTCGTGGATATCGCACACTGACGACGCAGTGTCACGCACAGCGCATCAGCAACCATTTGTGCTGGCTCGCCAACGCCCGCAGATAACACGCTCAACATCTGACACCTCACGACCCTGAGCGGCACACCAAAAGATAATTCGCCATCCTCTTCCCATAGCGACACAGTTCGCCGGCCAACCAGCCCGCATCCGATCACATCAACATGATAGCACGACAACCTGCCGACATTCATCAAACATGGCACCACCTACCGTGTCAAAGCAAGCATACGACATACTCGCGGAAGAGGCTGAACACTGGTACGCCGAATGGGGCCACCTCCAAGAGAAAAGAACAGACCTAGAAAATCAACTCCGCGAAGCGACAAAGTCCTCCAAGCGCGCAGACCTTCTCCAAGGCGAGCGGGACGATCTCCTCTTGGAGCTAGCTGCCAAAAATGATGAACTCGTCCAGGAAAAAACCAGAGCGTTGCGTGCACAGGAGGCCCTGCGTGACGCGGAAAGGATGTATCGACAGCACTCACTGCGGGCTGATTATAACGCTGAGGAAGCTGTTAGGCTGTTAAAGAAACTAGACTCCTTGGGGGAGTTGCTTCATGAAGGACACGAGGAGCGGGAGAAGATGCAAGAGGATCTGGAGGCCCTGAGGCGGAAGTTTGAAAGGGCTCGTGCGGAGAGGAATGAGGCGGTTGAGAGACTTAAGGTTGCTGTTCGGAGGGGTAGGGCTTTGAACGCTTCGCGGAATGAAAGGGCTGAACCTGAGGAGGCCCAAGGGAATTTTCAGACTACGTTTACGTGGGAGACCAGAGACGGTTTGAAGCTTCAAGATGGAGGGGACGTTGAGAGATTGTGCAGGCAGGTGATGAGGTTTATCTGGGGGTAGGATCTGTTTCAGTAGGTCGTGGTCGAGTAATTGCGTCGGCAGAAGGTCAGTTCGCGGCGGACGATTATGGGTCTGAACCCCTGCATCTTGGGTTATCTTCCCAGATTCATTCTCCCGCATCAACGGAAAGTAACGCTTACTTTACGCTTGCTTTGATGAAACACCCTGTAACGTGTAGCTCGTTAGCACAACCTTTTCAAGAACCATATCGGAATAACATTATGGTGTCTAGATATATTACCAAACCCACTTCAAAAACTACACGCCTAAAAGGAGCAAGAGTTGAACAAATCATCTGTGCGCCTTGATCAGATGCATCTGCAGGAATGTGACGTTCCAAAGTGCCTTATCCTTGATTGGTGCAAACACTTCCCAAGAAGGCGGAATCACGGCCGCGAATCTTCTTGCACCTCGACTTATTGCAATTGATTTGCACACCCGCTAGCACCCGTACCGGACTAACCAATTATATTGCAACAGGTTTTGGTAGGGCGGTGCGGGGTAGTTTAAGTTTTAAAGTGGCGCTAAGTTAGGGTTTGGGTGGTGTTTTAGTTGCACCTCATATAGGACTTAACCTGAACGATAATTGCCTGTATCTTTGCATCGTGATGATGGGAATGGTAGGCACATGTGTGGAATAGTCGGCTTCGGGCGCTGAGCTTCTCCAACTCAGAACCTGCCATAGAGTTGTGTCTGGCATAGATTCGTCCCCTATGTATGGTATGGTGCCTGGGCACGACCATTTTGCTATACATGACCAAATTCTGCAGTTCCAGCAAGAATGAACACGACGTATTGCTAATCTGATAATCACTCCCTGGAGGAATTGGGAGGATCTTGTGACATGTGAAAGCAGCATGGCAGGTAGAATTCTGTGGAAGAGATGCTCGCATAAGGCGTCTCGGATGGGTATAGTACTCGCTGCCCATCAGCTAAAAGCTTATATTACACTTCTTGTTGGATGGTAAACCCTCTCATATAGTATACAGCCAGGTCGCATCTGCAAGCTTAGAAGTCTATGTTTCTCAGGATTTTTACCTCCATATGAGGAAGTTTTCCTGGGACGAGGCACGGTGCCGTTCATGCTCTGTGCGTGTTTGGTGGCGAGATCTCGATGAATGCGGCTAAACCTTGGTTAGCGTGAGGTGAAGTTTCCAACTTTACCTCTCCACATTACCACATCACCTCAACATAGCCACACATACATGTGCCTCACACACCATTGCATAACCCAAACAATCCGAGTCTTACACAGCAAGTCAGCTATAATCCCTACACTATCGGCTACACCCTAGGTTTTGCCGTCACGGTGTTTTTCCGTCAGGGTCATGTCATATGTGACATGACGAATGCGCCCTGCTAGTGTACGACGTGATGTCACCGGCCCACCGGTTCAGAATATCTATTCTGACGTCCCCTCGTAGACATATATAGTCATTCACACTGTCACATCGACACTGGTATTGACTCCTACCCATCTGCATCTTTCCTAACCTTGTCGTTGATCTCCGCTTATCACTACGTCCTCCTAGTTCGAGTCGCTGCGCACTCCCATTTACGAGAGTACTATCGCTACACTACATCTCACTGCAACTTCTTGGATTGGTCAACAGACAAAGCACGAACAAGATTCTCAGCATTTGCATTTAATGAAGTTATAATCATGGCAGGAAACTGGATACCACATGAAGTTGACAGCCGTCGTTGGACTGACTAGGTTAGTCGCTGGGTACGCATACTGGGTTTTAGGGGGAACAGACTCTACTAGCGTATCACACCACATTATGGCCTTGTCGAAAGCTAAGAGTAATTAGACTGCATGCTGTTGTCAAAGTGGAGTGAGTCCCTTCAATTTTGGCGTTGTCGAGTGGTGGTTGGGTGGCTTGCCAACCATCTCAGAGCAGATTGTACCTGGGACTCCGCAGAGGATGCGTGGTCACTTTTTCACAAACAGTACACAGATATTCTGCTTCTTTCCTCTGTCGAATTTGCCAAGGTATGGTAGAGAAGACCATTCCAGCTCATTTTGTCATCGTTGTTGATGGTTTTTCAAGGCGTTCTTTATTCTAGACACAAAGCAGCCAGAGTAAGACGTTACCTGCACGCCTCTTCCGAAGTCTCAAGAGGGAAATGTGGTAGTCAGTCCCTTCAACCTCTAAATCATTAACCTTTCTGAAGGTTGACGAAGACAGATAGTATGTATGAGTGAGAACGATGGATGGAAAGTAGAGATGTGTTTTATGAGTGAATACAAGTATATCTTCGAGGGAACATCAGAGAATATATTCTGGGCTGGAAGG
>MU006032.1:36014-52208 GCA_010093745.1 Piedraia hortae CBS 480.64
CATACATGCAGTAAGACTGTCAGCATGCAGTCTTACTCCATGACTCACCTCATAACAGTAGCAGGGCGCATTCACCATGTCGCATGCGACATGACCCTGAGGGAAACCTCTGTGAGGACAAAACCTAGAAGGCAGCTGCTGGTGTAAGAGGTGTCGCGCAGTGGCATCGTACACTGATAGCAACGAGACTTCATGCCAACAAAGGTGACGTGAGCGCAGTTTCACCACTTACTCAAAAGGGATGACAAAGCGGTCGCTGAGTCAGCAATGTAGTCCTTTCACACGGATGTGACGCTGGTGTGTTCTGGATACAGCCTTTTCAAATGCTGCACCCTAGAGGGGTAAAACGTGATATAAAATCTGGGTATCAAACTCGTACAACTTCAAACAAGACATAAACAATCTCACCACGTCATTCTCTCAGCCACATGCTCTGGAGGCTCGCGCGTCGACGCCTCGTATATCTGAGTCTTCAACTTCTTCAGCCGCGTGTGCAGTTGAACCAGATCGGCCCGTTCTTCCCGCGAGATCGTCTCGCCCAGTTTTGCCCTTCTGACTTGATCGTCGTGAAGAGCCTCATAGCGTGGATAATCTTGTCGAAATTGCCTTGCAAGATCTACTCCTTTATTGAACGTGACCTCCGTCTCCGAGTTTGGTGAAGTATGTGCGGTACTCTGACCAGCTCCACTTTCTGAACTCTGTGATGCATGAGGCGACGGTGAAGTAGAATCCGTTCTTTGACGTTTGCTGGGCGGGTCGACATCCTTTGCGACTTCAGCCTTGCGCTTGCTATTCGCAGGGCTTGTAGTGCTCGCCACCGTGTTTGAAGTGCTCGTTATGGTGAGATTCCGCGGCCTAATGCCCGACTGAGATGATTTGGTACAATCAGAGGCTGTTCGAGGTCGAGCGGACGCCAGCGGTGAAGGCACAATTGGATGATGCGGGTTACCCGGACTGCATTGAGTGCGAGACTGCGGCCTTGGAGTCGCCGTAGCTGCGCGTGCTGAACCAGGTAGTACTTTGGCCTTCGCTGCCAATGACGCTATAGATTTGGCCGGATCAGGCCTGGCCTTGGACTTAGGAACCTCTCTGATTTCGCCCTCCTCGTCACTGCCTGCATTGCGTTGTGCATCCTTGCTAGTGGCCGATATGCCGTCCAAGATCTGCGTTGTTTTGGACTTTTCGATGGCAGGAGACGGCTTACTGCTGTGGGTGGCTGGCGTCCTGGACTTCGCCGATTCGGCTTTGGGCTTGTTCATAACCGGTGTTTTGGGTCTATCCGCAGGCGAAGGCTTCCCTACCACCTTCTCTGCCGGCTTCTGCTGCTTTGGCTTCTCCGCAACTTTGCTCGGAGTTGATGCCTTTGGCTTTTCTGCTGCCTTTGGCTTTTCGGTCGCGGCTTTCGCTTTCGCTTTGGCCGGTGCCTTGGGCTTCGCCTCTGCTTTAGGTTTCACAACCGGCTTAGTCTTACTGGTAGAAGATGCTGGCCGCGGTGTGGATTTGCCATCTGCTTTAAGCCCTGTAGCGACTTTCGAAGCCAGTCTGGACAACACGATGCCCTTTCCTCGTTCTTCGGGCTTCAACAAGCGCTGCCAGATCGCATCATCCGGAGGAATCCTCTGGCGATCATATGCCCTAATGGCATTATCAATGGCCATTTGACGGTCGTCGGCTGAGCGATAGCCAAATTCCCACACGTCCAAGTCCCGGTAGTTTCGATCCGCAAGCTTCCATACAACGCCCTCCCGCTGCGACATCTTGGGCAGTACTTCCTCCAAATCAGGCTTGGGCACATGCGTAATGGAGTTAAGATCATCAGCAGAGGCTGGTCGTAAAGCCAGCAAATGGACGAGAACTTTGCGAAAGGCTCGCATCCTGACCTCTTTGTCCTTTGCCTCTGCGGCAGTACGAGGCGTTGGAGTGCTGGCTCTGCTGCTGGGCAACGGCTTCACGCCAAGAAGAACATTGGGTTGATTGGCCTGTTTCTCCTTGCGGATCGAATCGAGGCTCTGCTTCAGCTTGGCCAGAGCAGTGTCCGAGCCAGCCGTCGTGCCCATAGTATATGCGCGATGGCTCACCCGGGTTGCCCATTGGAACTCACTGAGCGATCCAGCGAGGGTGCTGGAGTACAGCTCATGGTGGAATATGGTGGGATTCACGTCTAGATTGATGACGCGGTCGCCAATGTGGAGTTGCTGCGCGAGTCAGCGACATTACCAGCCAACAATGGACAATGTACGCACCGGAAGAGGGCCAGTGACCAAACGTGGTGCGGTGGCCACCCGCTTCAGGTCACCAACGAGCTCCGGTGTGAGGTTCAACACCATGGCCGAGGCCTCGCCGGGCCCAGGCTGGTTGTCTCTCCCCGCACCGTGCAGCGTAAACCGTGACATTGTACTGTTCACGTCTGGGTTAGCGGTTAAGGCCAATCACCGCCGAATGCCCACAGTCATGCGTAGTGTGAGAGATTGTATGGTGCGTGACCAGGTGTGACCGGGCGTGACCATGACGGGGCAAGGCTGGTGGGGTCGCGGAATGCCTGTCCCGCCCACGGTTAGCTGCAGCACGCGGGATTCAGTCAATCGGGTAAAGATGGGCTGGGCAGAAATGAGATCCAAAAGCCAGATGAAACAAAAAGAAACAAAGAACGTCTGTTCCTCCCTCTTGGTCTACGCCCCGATGCCACCGTCTGGCTCGGTCCGGGCCGTGTCTTGTTCCTGTCATAATGCACGTGAGTTACAAATATAGCATCACGTGAGCGGTGAAAGACTCGACAATTGGCGCGCCCTTACGCAGCGTGGGCTCGTTTGCTCGGTTCCTGCCGAACTTATTTGCAGCTGGGATGGCCATACGAACGTCTGCACAGCTGCATGCACCGCCGCTGTGAACTGGCGTGCATCATCGATCTTAACACCGCGCCGGTGCCACGACTGTAGTGATCGTGTTGCTGTCACTGACTCGCGTAAATGTGACGACCGTCGACAGGTAATGACTCATAGCCTGTTCACAATGACTGGCACCACCACTTTAGTCCTCCAGCCCCGCACGGTCCCTGCGCCAGTCCCTGCAGCTGTCCATTTTGGGCAGCTACCTGCATCAACGATAAGTTAATGACAACAGGTTATGCTACTCTACAATTCTACGACATCATCCGCGACATATCAGCCCGGATACGGGAATAGTCAAACAGCCCCTCAATGGGCCCGACGGCGCTGATGGCAATGTCCTTGTCCCACAACTTTTCCTGTGCAAATCGCTTCACATCTGCCGCCGTGACGCTGTCAACGACGCGCTCAACTTCTTCCGGTGGCATTCGTCGGCCGGTGGTAATGATCTGTCGACCAATGTCCTCAGCTGTGGGTGTTGTGCCGTCCAGCGACAAGAGGATGCTGGCTTTGAGCTGTGCCTTGGCCCGTTCAACTTCGGCGTCGCTGACGGAAAACGATAGGCGTGACCATTCTCGGAGGGCAAAGTGCGTGAGATCGTCCAGACGCGTGAGAGCATCCGACACAAGATAGATGCCCCAAAGTCCCGTATCCGAGTATGAGGTAGAGAACGACATGAAACTATTGGCCAATTTGTGCTCATGCACAAAGCGGCTTAGCTTGGAGCCCAGGTATGGCGAGTTGCCCATGGCACGGTCCCAGTTACCAACGATTGCCTGTGTCACCAGCGCCGTCATGTAATCATCGTCTTTCCAGCTGACACCCTCGACGGCAATGGCAATGTGCGCTGCTGGCATCGTGTCGTCACGCATGCGCACCTCAGACCCAACAAAGTCGGGTTTGCTGGACTGACCACGGTGAAACGACCCTGTCTGCGCGTCCGGGTTGGTCGCCGGCAGCTTGGAGAAGTATTTCTCGGCCAGCTCAACCAGCTGCGCGTGTGGAACGCCACCGGCTCCGACCAGTACCATGCGGTCAGCCGTGTAGTTGGTCTGAATGTACTGCACCAGGTCGTCACGGGATATGGACTTGATGTTCTCACGCGGGCCGAGAATGGTGCGACCCAGCGGCTGGCCCTGGAACGCTGTAGCATGCAAATGGTCAAACACGACCTCCTCCGTTTGCTTGTCGACTTCGTCCTGCTCGCGCAAGATCACGCTGCGCTCCCGCTCGATTGCACCTTTGTCGAGCTTGCTATTCTGCAGAATGTCGGCCAACACATCAACCGTTGCCGGCACGTCACTGTTGAACGCCTTGGCAAAGTAAACCGTGTTCTCCCTCGACGTGTAGGCATTCAGATGCGCGCCCATGTTCTCAATCTCAAGCTCTAGTTGCGACTGGCTGCGCTTCTGCGTGCCCTTGAATGCGAGATGCTCGAGGAAGTGAGCGGTGCCATTGGTGCGGTCGGTCTCCGCCCGCGACCCGGCGTCAATCCACACGCCGACCGTCGACGTTTGCGCATACGGCGAGTGGTCCGTCGCAATCTGTCCGTCAGAAAGTGTTATTTGAATGCTGCACAAAGCTTACTGTAAAGCCGTTGGCTAGTGTTGTGCTCTCCGTCGTCGTCGTATGTACGGGAGTCGCGAGTCCGCGCGTCAGTCCCAGCTTCGCATGGCTCCGGACTGAATTGAGAGCGCGCTGTGTGCGGGCGCTCTGTTGGAGGCCAAGGGCCAGCCTACGAGATGCCATTGTTTAAGGTATGCGGCGATGATGGTCAAAGGGTGAAGTCGAACGCCAAGATCAGGAAGACGGACCGGCCCGCCGGCCGAGGTCGTCCGCCCCTCCGTAACAATCGCCCTCCATGCGGAACCCGGTCACCAACAATGGCATCAGTTTTCCGCTCTGCCCTGTTGCGCCAGACGGCCTCCCGCTCGGTCAGGTTTCCGCAGCCGGCGGCTACTCTCACGCCCCGAGTACGGGCGTTTGTCCCGCGGTCTGCCTTCCAAACCTCGGCCAATAAGCAGATCCTGCCTCCTCTGCCGCAGACCATTGCGGGAACAGTAAATGATGCTGTCAGAGTACCTGACCCGGAACCCATGCATGGCGCCTATCATTGGACATTCGAGCGGTCAGTACTGCAGGGGAGGGCGGGGCTGTCAGAGCTGACGTCTACACAGCCTCCTGTCAGCGTCGCTGTTACCCATAACTATTGCTCCTTATGCTGCGGGCGTCTTTTCGCCCTTGATGGACGGAACATTTGTTGGCTTGTTGATCATTCACTCCTACATCGGTTTCCAGTGCGTTTGTCCTGAAAGTTGAAAGCCACGCTAATGAAATCTAGGAGCTGCATCACCGATTACTTTCCAAGCTACCGTGTTCCCATTTTTCGAAAGGTTTGTGACTTTTTGAACTTTTTCTTGGCCCTCGTCGTTGGCTGGGGTTGGTACGAGTTCGAGACAAATGATGTTGGGTTGACCGGGGCCATTAGGCGCATTTGGAAGGCAGGCAGAGAATAAACCAGTGTACGTTTGTCCATCTGATTTTCTTTTGTCTCTTGAAACATGCCAAACATTCCCCCAATGAAGGCTTTTTGTTCTACAAGGAACCTTTCATCTACAAGAACAAAGTCTCGCTGAAAGAGCCAATATAACCATAATGACATTATCTTCTCAAAGCGGCCATGTTTTCATTCTATTGCTGTTCTTTCAGACACGACGTTTTCCACATCTCGTTTTCGAGAAACGCACCATCAATTTCACAGCAGTGACCAGTTCAACGCAGGCCGTCGACTATCAACATGTTTTTCAGAGACAATCCCTCCAAAAGAAGCGCCGGACTCTCTCGATACAGCCTAAGTCTTTACTCCACAACCGCTGAGCAAGCCATCGACCGTCTCGGAAGCACACCCAAAGCTCGACGCTTACCCCAGAATCTTATCTCTCTACACGAAGAAGGCTTTATTAGAGATGAAGAAGACCTCCAAAACATTGACAAGGCCCTCGCAGCTCTTGAGGGGCGACCTGTCGAAGTAGAATATCGATCACCCCCAAGAAAGCAAAGTTTCAGCATCAAACCTCCTGTTCCCCTTCCGCAGATATTAGCTCCCCAAGAGTCGCCCCCAAAGCAGAAAAAATGCGGCATCCTCCGCTCCTTATCAACAAGAGCCTTTGGCCGCACTACCAAAAAGACCGCCCCAACACGCTCCAACTCCAATTCCACCCGTCCCAAAATCCGAATTGTTCCGGGAACATTCATCGACGGTGCCAACGATGAGCACACACGCACCTCACCCATGAACATCCGAACAATCTCCCTCGAGGAAGCTTGTCAGCGCCAAGTTGATGAGATCAATAAATATTACAACGTTCCATCCCCTGTTCCCTGGAAAGACGTGGGGCTTTATGAGACCAAAAGCGGAGCTTCCTCACGATCCGTACTTAACCGGGAGACGAAGTGGGAAGATTTTATCAGTCCCCCCGCAGAAAGGGAGACGGGTATGCGCGTTTCATCCTATTCTTTCCTATCGACCACTTGGGACGAACGGGGGGGTGAATTCGCTGCGGGCGATGAGTCCCCTGCAAGAGAGGACATTGATGACGAGCAATACATCCCAGCTCTACAGCGTGTCTTGTCCTTCGACGAATTGAGCTTGAAGCCCGCTCCGCTTAACGTTGCCAAGGAAAATGATAAGCGGAGCCAGCCATCTGGATGCCGCGACCTCCTCAAGGATGTCGAGCGAAATCTACCTTTCTCACCCACATCCCCGGACTTGGACCAGAGTATCTCTTTTGATCTGTCAGACATCAGCGCGATAGGCCTTCCGACGCCGAAAAAGGCTAAACTTCGCGCCGAGGGCGCGCGTCTACGCGAGCTGGTGAACTGGGGTAATGCCCACCCCTCATCGCCTGTTGTAGATATGTTGGAGCACGATGGACATACCTCCTGGCGCGTGACGGAATGGAAGGGAATGGGTGTGGTTGAGTCGTATAGAGTCAAAGTTAAGAAGGATGAGTATGGACAAGAATATTGGAGGCAGGCGGTTGGCGTTTTGGGAGGGATGAGGGAAGGCAGTTGAATATAATCTTTTCACACAATCATCTTTGCGAAATTTTAGCGGTGCGGGGCGAGGATTGGATCCGTTTGTCACGCAAGTCTCATTTGTAGAATAACGATAGACTTTCAGAACTATTATAAGAGAATTACACCACAGCGTACTGAGCTCGTTGTGTCTCCAGCCGATTTTGAGGGACAATGCACATTTCGAGGTTCAGTCCTAGGTTCCGCTGGAGCTATGTTCATTTACGGGAAATGTTTTGGCAGTCTTCTCTATACTCAGACGTCGTAATGAAGAATGTGAATTATGTCACCCTCGCTTAGCGTAGATGAGTGAGACATGTAGAGATTTGGCTCTCGTGGGTGAGAGTGCGCAGCGACCCGAAAAGGACGGAGCGATAGACGGAACCAGGGACAGGACAGATGTAGATGTGTATGAGTTCATATTAGTGTCGATATGACAGTGTGAATGACCTGCTATGTCTATGAGGGGACGTTCAGAATGAAAATTCTGTACCGGTGGGCCGGTGACGTCACGTCGTACCCTAGCAGGGTGCATTCGCCATGTCACATATGACATGGCGCTGAGGGCAAACCTCTGTGAGGAAAAAACCTAGGGCGCAGCTGGTAGTGTAGGAGGTATCGCTGACTTGCTATGCAAGTGCCCTGCATACGCGCTAGCGGCGATGCTTGAATCCAACAAGACATAACCTCAGGCTGGGACCGATCGCTTGTACAGTGTGGAAAGTGTTACTCCAGGGAGCTCACTTCCAATTCACGTTAGTGTGCAGGATGACCAAAGTAGCGCTTTCTCTGAAAGATGAAAAGTTTCTCCAACAACTCTGCTAGCGGAGCCAACCACCGCACCTCGAGGCAATGAACACACAAATATCGCGCTGGTCGACGAGCAAACCGCACTCGAAACCGAAGAGGAATTAAAAGGAGAAGCGGCGAGAAGTCGAGTCACAGTCATCCAACATCCAAGCAGAAGACCAATCCGCAGCTTGCATTTTCACCAGAAGTTGGACTTGGCTTCTTTCATCCTGCTCGTCCCAAAATCCTTCCTAGAGTTCTTCGGTAATTCAATTATCATACCTGACCCTACGTCTCACCTCAGCTTTGACACAATGTATTCAAACCTTTCTAGCGTGTCTAATCCAATCAAATCTAGAAAACTCGTTGCGTCTCCTTCAGTAAGACCACTTCCAGCGACATTCTTGTGACCCTAAAACAAATGCTTCAACGTCCACTTCAAGTTATCCCACGCCGTCCTTAATCAAGCTTCCGGACAAACTATATTTCAGACCACTTCCAATTATCCGGCCCGGCAAAGCCCTAACGGAACATCGATATGGATACATTCAAAACCCTAAACTGCTCCACCATCTTTCTGCAACACGATGGGTTGAGTTAAAGGGGACGAACTGATAGTGTGAGTACACTGAGACGTAAACATATATTGTTTTTTAATATACTGCAT
Organism: Piedraia hortae CBS 480.64; assembly: GCA_010093745.1. NCBI lineage: Eukaryota > Fungi > Ascomycota > Dothideomycetes > Capnodiales > Piedraiaceae > Piedraia > Piedraia hortae. The sequence goes on from MU006032.1 coordinate 44,433, forward strand.
ACATGAGGGGACATTGTTCATGGTCATCACGTAACACATCCTTCAACTGGTTGTCATGCTGCGGGTGCTAACGGGTGTGCAAGTGCAGTATCCAAAATCGAGGTGCAAGAATTTTCGCCGAAGCAGTTCCGCTTTCCCTGGAGTGCGCTTGCTTGAGATCATTCCTTTAGTTTGGACACACTAGCAAACTTTAACCAAAGTCGTCTCGCCGAGTCCTGGGGAGATAATGTTGTGTGAGAGAGGATGATGCCTAGCTGGGTAATCGCAACGAGGGCCGCGATGCCATTGGCGCAGGAATTCAGAATGTTTGCAGGTCAGCTTAACCATCGAGATTTGGGGAATAATTGTTTGATTTCTATGACGCAGTGAAACTGTTAGACCTAGACAGGAGGCTATCCTGGTTTGGATGTGGATTAGTGGGTTTGCCGTCGAGCTTATTAATGGAGCAAAAATTCAAGCTTAGGAGTAATGAAATGGGGTTGCGAAAATCAGTTCAAGTTTTTCGAAAATTAAATGGTATATTCTACGTTTCTCTCATATAATCAGATGCAAGCATTTCTTTTCTTGCACTCTTGTTACAGGCTAGCTTTTCCGGCTCATTGTTGTTCATTGTTGTTCCATGGTTGTGGTTCACAAGGCGCGCGCGTACCGCGTACGCGCGCGCTTTCTGCGTAGGAGCTCTTGAGTATATGGCAGGCCCTCTGGCCCTCTATAGCTTCCATGCGAGACAATATCTTGCTCGATCCTGGGTCCGCGCACACCCCCAGTGCTTCCCTTCACAACACCAGAACTAACGTACTCGGAAGCTGAAGAGATTCTGACCACAGGAATCAGGTCATGGACAAAGTCTCTCGCAAAGACCATACCAACAAGACATTTGCGGCTTTCTCTCCGAATAATGACATTGCGGACGTGTATATAAACGCAAACCAAATGCATGCAATTCCAATCATATGTCGTCCACTCAATAGCTCTCTTCTGGTGCTCCCTTACCTCCTCCACTTTGGTGGCTGCCTTGCGCTTCACTCTTCGCTGCGCAATGAGTTTCGTGCCGGGTGTCGGTGCTACATTCGGCCTGGTTTGCGGAGGTGTTATTGGAGACACTGTTGGTCTCCACACCGTCGGCGGCTGTGCTGCTGCCCTTTGTGCTGCTATCCTCTGTCTTCCTAACGTTTTGTCCACCACTCTCCGTAGACCTCTTCTTGTGGTGAGACTTTCAGACATTGGACGTTGCCAAAAAAACTCGCTGAGATATTTCAGCCACTGTTCATCGCAGCTTCCACCGTACTCAAAGAAGTGAGTACCAACCTAAAACAGCAACTTAAAGACCGGGTCAATCAGCTCAATTTCACTGGTACGAAAGCGCTTATGGTGATCTATTCGAACATTCTGCGCCAAGCCTTTGGCTTAAATGAAGAATGGCTCAAGTGTTTCAACCAAGTCATCAAACCAATCGCTCTCCTAAATACCCCACTCGGCCCTTAAAGATCTCCTGGGAGAGGGAGACGGGATACTAGTGGCCAATGCCCTCAATCCTTTGAGCTCAGTCATCGAATTTCCCATCAGCGTGGAAATGAAATCGGGCACCCCGGCCACCGTCCAGATGTATCATGAGTCTTTCCGGGACTTCCTTCTAAACCCAACTCTCAAGAGTGAATCGCAGTTCTGAATTGACAAAACGAAGACACATGGCGTCCTCCTTGCCAGATTCTTGACCGATCACGGGGCAATACGTCTGTGGGACATTGAAAGCGGTTCCGAAGAAGATCTCTTGGAGATGGAATCCCACGGTGCCGTTTGTTCAATCATTGAAGGGAGAGATCGTCCTGATCGCCAAATGGAATGGAAGCGTTGGAGGTGGAACGTAAGAAAGGATATCAGAGAGATTGAAACTAAGTTGCCCTGCTATGCAGAATGCGATTCAGATTCTCCAGATGGCCGATTTGCAGCTTGGGGCGTAGCCAAGGGAAAATTCTACCTTTGGGATGCTGAAAATGGCTCCGGAAGGCTGTTTGAGGGCCATAATCATCCTGTGAATTGCATTGTGTTCTGTTAGAAGGATGTGGTACCTACCATGACCAGAACTGTAGGTAGAAGTCGAAACTTCTCAGGGTTTTTACCTCTATAGAGGAAGTTTTCCCTGAGTCGGGTTATTGTCTTGTTCATGCTTAAGGGCATGGTTCGCTAACGTTGTCCTGGCGAATGGGGTTAGACTGAGGTAGCGTAGGGAAGGTTTCGAACCTCGCCTCGCATAGATATAGACATTCAATTTTTCAGTCAAAGTTGAGTGAAAACATTTGTCGTCGATATCCACTTCCCTTTAGTCCTCGGTGATTCACCCCTCCGACACGTTCTTATCAGATGGTGAGACCATTATATCTGGACCGAATGATGTTTGGATGTGGAGCGCGATAACCGGTCATAAAAGAACTTACCAAGCACGCGCAGACGTTTCGAGAATCACAATTTCACCAGACAGCAATTTCGTTGTCTTTCAGTCTAAAGGAACATATGATATGCCGCCATCGATATCGGTATTTCACTGCGATTTACACCACGTTGACCAAATCTTGACAGGCCAACTGTGCAATCAGATTCTTATCACCCAAGACAGCCAGATTGTTTTAATTCCGATGCAATTTTAAAATCTTTACTTACGACATTCGAACAAGGTCTAAACCGAGAAAGCAGTCTATAACCTTGCGTACCCTAATGGTGACCACGAGCTTCTCGCCCGACGTGAAGGCAATCTGGGTTGGACGTTTCGACGGATTGGTAACACAGCTATACGCAGATATGGTATTCTACAATCAACAAGCTCACGTTGCTATTGCCGCAATGTCGACGGACGGCCAATCGACCGCTTCATGGTCAGACGATGGCAAGCTATCTTTTTGGAACATTGAAAGACAGATTGCACACAATGGACGACAGAGATAAGGCTTGTCGTCAGAACATACACGAGGAACGAGGAGGTCTTGACTTCACCAGACAGCCATTACGTGGTTGTTGCTGGGCTCTTCGCTGAGTCGGACTATGCGGCCCTCGTGTGGGGTCTTCAAACGAACGAATTGATAGAGCTGAAGCATAATGCGGACTATCTTCCTGCTCTCGCCATTTCTCCAAATAGCAAAACCTTTCATTTCGGCTAAGAAAACGGCCAAATATGGACCTTCGAATTGAAAAGGTAAATGGTTAAAGACAGTCATGGGGCATACAGCAAGTATCAATGATATTTCTCTCTTACCAAATACACAAGATTTTGCATCGGTATCGTGTAATGAAACAATAATGGTTTGGAGCCCTCAAACGGCAAATCCATTGGTACTTATCAGCGTAGACTGGGTGACCGAGGCATGTTTCTCGGGAATCGGTCGGATGCTATACACATTGGATCTCATGGATGACATATCTGAATGGGATATTGAAAAAGCGTACCGGGTGCGGAAGATTTGCAACGCAAAGCTGGAAAACGGCGATCTCGGTTCGATATTTCTTGATGGCTACTTCGTGCAAGCATGCTTCCTGCCTATCCTGCCGATGTTGGGGACAGGGAAGTTGATCAGGCTCAGACACAGGTGGGTTCATCGGCTTCAACCACAGCTGTTTCCAAATTTAAGAATGCGAAATTTGGACTTTGGACTACCAGGGTTTCGGGGAAACGTGGATCAGTATCCATAATCTGGAGATATTCAAGGTCCTTAAATTAATGTCCAAGCATGGTGACTTGCGCATGGTAGAACAATGGTGTTGTCTGAATTTGAGAATGGTCCCATCGTATTGAAGTTCACTGAAAAAACCAGTTTTTAGTCGAATTTAAACTTGTTCTACTATTCACTTGATCGCGAATTGGGCGGTTCCGACCCAGAAATGGATAACCCGAGGGCATAATTGATGATCCTCGCGTCAATGCAGCTTGGACGTAATCGCGTGCACAAGAATCTGGGGCATCGCAGGACCCTCTTCCAGTGGTTAGTGGATGGCTAGTGAGATTTGGAAGATATGGGCGCGGCTATCGACCCCTAATGACGCTGGGAAACAGGTGCGAACTGCATTCAAAACTCATCAATCAATCTCAACCTCCAACTCCTCAGCGTATTCTAGAACCACCCACTGACAAAATTTCTCAAATTCACTCCGCCATTCGCTCATCCTCTGTGCCCTAACGCCTTTCCCGCGTACCCCGCTCGCGAGGTCTTCCTTCCACTCTGCAGGGCTACAGTCCTCATAGTTCGCCCACTTGACGCTATTTTCCGCTAGACTGGCAAGACCAGCGAGGCCCAGATTCTCCCAGCCTTGTAACGCCTGCCAGAAATCTGGCGATAGAACATCCCCACCTTGGCCCATGATCGCGGGGTCATCGCATGATAAGCAGCAAGGCACACCGCGCGCAATCAGAGCGGGGAGGGGATGCTGCAGAATTGAACCTGTGAGACGAAGGACTTCATTTGAGATAGGGCATGATTCCACCAGAATCTGCCTCTCTTTGACCATGTTGAGCAGCAGAGGATGCTTGTAGAGGCTAAAGCCGTGGCCAATGCGACGAGTGCCTAGAAGGATTGCGTCAAACAGGTTTTCGTCAGTGGGGTCGCCATCTCCGAGGGTCTCGCCGGCGTGGAAGAAGAAGGGTAGATTGACGTCTTCTTCTAGACAGCGCTTCTTGAACCAGAAGAGTTCGGGGGTCAGTTCCGCCAGTGTACGGCCGGCGTCTTCGTGGCCAACGAAGTCGTAGCCCGATATTAGGTCTGGGAAGAGTTTTTTCATTTCAATACATGCTTGCATGTCCGCTACGACAGTGCGTGTGTTGCCGGCGCGTAGAGTGGTCCAGATTAGACGAAGGCCCCAGAACTGTTTGCCTTTGGGGGAAGTTCTGAATGTATCGACTTCTTCCTGTAGGGCTGTCAACATGTACTCGTGCGTCTGATCTGGCGTGCTTGAGTTGGCCCGAGTAAACGATTGTATGAAAACGGCTCGCACATCAGCCCAGCACACGCCATCGTCGACGAACTGCTCCATCATGCGTCTGATAAACTTGCGAAAGATGGGCTCATACATTTGAATGGGCCCAACGACGGAGAAGCAGGAAGCAAACTTTTGCCATATTGCATTGGGCCCGGTATGAGACGAAAGACTGTCTTGTTGTGTTATTGAGGCGCGAGATACAAGCCATTTGATGAAAGCTTCCTTTCCTCCCGGAAAAGATGCAGCTGCTTCGTGTATCAGCACAGGTGTTTGGGACTTATAATCCTCTATCCAGAGGCTGGTTGCGCTTTCAGTGGCAGACTTGTCGTGAACGATGCTAATACTAACACTTTGACGCTGTGCGTCTGTGACGAGCGGAGCATCGGATATGAGACAAATGCCCTCCGTATCGAAGCACTCGGCAATTAGCCACTCTATATCACCCATAGCACCAAGATGACAGTGCAACAAGGCGCCTTTGGGCATTTTCTTGATAATCTTCCACAGTTTGGATGACTTCATACGGTCTCTAGCGAGGCTGTACATCATGCCTGGATGGGCATCGAATTGCGCACAAACCTCGTCCTCATAAGCACCGCTCCACAGCGTTTGCTGCTCTTTGAAGCGAATCGCGGCAACAATGGCACAGGCTTCTCTGGCCATTGCAGAGAGACCGTTTCTGAAGCCATCATCGCTGCGTTGGCGCTTTTCCTGCTCAATGAGCGCATCTCTACCATCCAAATACTTTTGAATCAGGGGTTCTTCTACATTTGGGATCCCTAGTTCCTCTGCCCACTCACTGTCAGTCATGACGTTGACAGACCCCTGCATCTGTCTTGGCACACAGCCGACAGACGTCAGTGACTCAGACGACCCCGCGCTAAGCCTAAAGCATTCAAGACCTAGCATCACCTGTTGCGCTCAAACCACATTGAGCTTGTGGAGGGCAAGCAATAGACGCAATGTCTCGCTCTCGCCGACTGTATAGTCTGGGTGATGCTTTGGCATCTGGATGTTATCACTAGTGTGGACATAGGAAACAGCGATGAAAGCAAGACAACAGCACGACTGCCCGCCCGAGCCGACGGGCGGAACTATGTACGAAAAACAACTAACTTATCAGCGACATCAATGTCGATCATGCGATCGACATGCCTATGCACTGGCAAGGATCGACACTTGTGAGACGATAAACCCTCTCATATAGTACAGCCAGGTCGCATCTGCGAGCTTAGATAGAGGTCGATGCTTTTCAGGGTTTTTACCTCCATAGGAGGGAGTTTTCCCTGGGACGAGGCACGGTGTCGTTCATGCTCTGTGCGCGCTCAGTGACGTGATCTCGGTGAAAGCGGCTAGACCTGGGTTAGCGAGCGGTGAAGTTCCGCACTTCACCGCTCTACATCACCTCGTATAGCGAATTTGCGGTGTATTACGCGCATTATTAGTAATCGGCGCTCGGCTCTCGACTTGACGCGTCAACTAGTTTTCCGTAGAGACTTGTATGCACACCTACTCACAATTATGAGGCCTCGAATCCTACATACATGCTCATAGTCACACCATATGTGTTTTACATACCATCGCCTGTCCTATCCTACGACAGTGATGTGCTCTGAGGTTCACTTCTCCGACAACCCTGGCCACCGCCTCGTAGGATGTCACCTCGGGCTCCAACTTGGGGCCTAAATCGACATTTAGATGGGTCCTAGACCTCGTGCTCCATCGTTGCATTCTCCACCTGCGACATTAATGCCATGCTCATCAGATCGCATGACGCAAAATCGTCTGGAAAAGGTCAACCGGCCAAACGAATAGGGTTTCTCGCGGGAGCAAAGGAAGGGGCTACCGACCCGAGGACGACCTTAGACCCCCAGATAAGTTGCATTAATCAGATAGCTAGCAGCAGATACTGTATACAGCTAGATGCAGGGTCGATAGCTATCGTTACCATCTTCACAACGTCCATAACGGCCGACTGTGCTGCGCGCGACCTCCAGCGCAATACACGCCTGCTCCGGGAAACGCCGCAGAGGATGAAGCTCCGAGCCTAAAATTGGCTGGCAAATACCAGCCAAAGCTAACAGCCAAAGCAGCGGCAGTTCATCGTACTGTGGCCTGCTACGTTCGCCACCTTATCCGTGAGAAGAAATCTCCAATCCTGCCTAGTTGGTAACATCAGCTTTTAAATTTTTGCAAGCGATACGACTTCATCGATGGACAAATTATAGTGGACCCCAAACTTGTTCACTTTATGTAAGAGGAAGTCCTTGAATGCAAATTGAAGTACAAGACAAGCCTATATGGTCATTCTGAGAGCGCCAGACTTGTCTACACCAGCATGGAGGCGTATGTTCTGCCGTAACATGTATTTAGCAAGACCAGAAGGCTCGTGATAACAACGATCATGCGAATCCTCGTGGGAGCCTTGTTTCCAAGCTCATCGCTTCAGCGAGCTAAGCGCCAACGGGTACAGTATCAAGATCGTGATGTAAGCACGCTTGCGGACAGATAGAATTTTGAGTCCTTCCGGAGAATATGTTGTGAATATGCGGTATATTACGCGCATTATTAGTAACCGTCGCTCGGCTCTCGACTTAACGCGTCAACTAGTTTTCCGCAGAGATTTGTATGCAGGTACACATCTGCTCACAAAGATAATAGGTTATGAGCCCGGGCTCTACCGCTAACAAGCGCTATTCAAATTGAGTCTCGAAGCGAAAGCGGAGCTTCCAGAGACCATGAGCTACGAAAGAAAAAGAGCTGTCATTCTCAAGGCTGGAACGCCATTCGAGGCATGGAACGCTGACTTGCAGG
>MU006033.1:0-34019 GCA_010093745.1 Piedraia hortae CBS 480.64
CGAGCGCAGCCAGAGACAAATCGCTCGGTTATCAGCAGATATGCGACGCTGTCGTGACATCAACCCAGACCAACATCACCGAATCCCTCCATTCGCCGTGCAACGCACTATTGACGAATCCAAGCCAGATTCTCCCTCCATAGAATTCAAACCAGGACGCAGGCCCAATCCATCACCAGCGGTGACAACGCCCCGTCCCCCGTCCCGCCCGCCTCCAGCACCGCCAGCCACCATACCCCCACCCCCAACAATCCGAATAGAACACTCCCCAATCAGAATCGAGTATGCTCCCCTCAGGATTGAGCACTCGGAGATTAAAATCGATCACGGGCCCAGGATACCCATTCATGCGGTTGGCAGAATGCAGCGTGAAAGCGACAGCGCTATGATAAGACAAAAGACGGAGTGTGAAATTGTGCGGCACATTGCTGGCATGGGCTTTCCTGGACCCATGGTAAGGGAGGTTTTGCGCAAGACTGGCACAAACAATATACATCAGGTTGAGCTTGCTGTTGACGTGTTGTTACAAAAGTAACAACCACTGTACTTTTACCCAGATATCTTAAAACGAAAGACGGTTATGTGATACTACTCTTCCTCTCAGAGTCGTAGATTACACAGTGAAAATGGGAAAAGCCAAGAAAATTTGAATGGTATCGAAGAAGAAAGAAAAAAAAGGCCGTCTATCCCATCTACTCATTCCGCGACGTTACTCACACGGCCTTCCTCCCTCCCATCCCATCCCCAGCGGTTTTGTAAATCTTCCGTTCCTGTTCGCTGGAGTTCTTGTTCTTGGAGGAGATCGGGGCAGCAAAGTCGGCAAAGTCAAAAGTGGGCGCGTTGGGGTTCTGTTTTTTGCTCGTAGGCGGGACAGAGGATGTGGTGGCGTCTTCACCGTCGCCAAAGGCAAAGTGCTTGTATTTTTCCTCGTAGGTTTTCTTGCGTTCGGGAGAGCGGAGGCGTTCGCCGCCCGGAGTGGGCACGGATTTTTCCACGTCTTCCTCGTCAAAGAGACGGTTGTGAACCACGTGCTTTCCTGCTCCGCCCTTTAGGATGGAGGATGAGCGTTGGTGTTCCGTCGAGCTAATGTCGGTCTCGCCAACAATATCTTCTAGGCCGCGGCGGGCAGGACGAGCGGACTCACGGGGTGCTATCACCGGCCCGTTGTAGGAGCTAGAAGCCGCGCCTTCGTTGGGATCAAGCGTGCGGAAGAGGTCCAGGTTGGCCTTTTCCCCTCGTACCGCAGCCGATACGCCGGTAGGAATCGTCCGTCCGCTATCGTCCTCCGTTGCACTCACAGCGGTGTTGCCTTTTCCAGCTAGACACGCGCGGATGGACTGGATCAGCGTCACGCCGTCTTCGATCGGCCAGTTGCGGCCCGTCTTGCCGATCGCTTCGACTTGCTTTAGCAGCGACCCCTGATCCCATTGCAACCGAATCGACGCAATTTTGCCGTCCACGTTCCACGTAACAACGTGCATCAACGGAAATGTGACGCGTCGCTCATCTAGAAGGTGCGCGTCGATGCGCGGTAGATAGGCGCCGCCGCCAACGTGGCGAAAGGCCAGCGTTGTCTCCGTTTCAATAAAAGCGTGGCTATCATCTTCAATGGAGTTCAAAGGTCGATCGTCCTTCTTCTCCAGCATGCGGCCCTGCGCCTCTAGGTGCCGTACGATTGTCGTTGCGCCATCTAACGGCGTTTGCGTGGAATTCACGTAGTGCAGCACGGCATTTTCGGCAAGTACATCGACAGTGGGACAGCGCATAAAGGCAAAGTAGCGATTGGCCAGCGGACCGGTGGCTGACGGAGCTGATGATGCTGCAGCGGCCATGGTGGTGTTGGTTACAGACTGTTACCAACGAGGTTGCTGTACTGTCACTTACAGAACAGCCTGTAACCAACAATGTCGTCTGCACTGTAACTTACAGAACCGACGAGACCCTGGCGTTGCTAAATGGGGAAACCGCGGTGAGTCACACGTCGCCCACCACTGTGCAGAAGGCCGCGTGAACGCGCCCTGTCAGGTCACTCGCCTGCATGCTGCGGCCCAGGTCCTTGTAAGCCAATCGCGAACACTCTCGCGTAATGGCCGAACCACCAAACGCACTATACAGTAGCAATTCTTGTGCCGTCATATCTCCCTCGTGGTCCCACAGCTTGTCCAAATATGCCTTACGCCATGCCAGCAGGGTCGCCAACGAGCCTGTTAGTGTGTCGCCTTGGCCACCAGATCGTTTGAGTCCGCCTTCGCCGTCACACACCAACGTCGTTTCACCGTCAGAAACGTAATCCGCTCGGCCCTTCCGAATCACTGTCACGCCGTGAAATGCCTTGGCCAACGCTGCGCACTCTGCGCCTTCGTCATCGCCAAGCTTGACCTTCAAAGCTTTGGCTAAACGCGCAAACTCAACAACGTTGGGCGTTAGGATGCACTCCTTGTAGCCTTGTACCAGTTCCGGCCTGTTTTGCACCAGAAAAAGGGCATCGGCATCGATGACGAGCGCCACGCCGCGCTTCCTCGCTTCTTGTATGACACGCGCACACGTCTCTTGCATGACCTCATCACGTCCTAGCCCAGGTCCAATGACGACCACGTGCAGCCGATCAAGCATGCCAGTGACCTCTTGCGCGACTGTTTCCGCCGACTCATCTTTGCCGAGTTTCGATTTTTGCCGCATGTAAGGGTGCACCATCAAATTGGGAGAGTACGTTTTGATGACCTGGGCAGCTTCGGGCTCGCAGATGACGTGAGACTATTGCATCAGTTTCCCGTTGCTGCTTCCGTGGCAGAGCCGCGCACCATATCGCACCCGAGCTTGGCACTGGCCATGGCTGAGAAGTACGGAGCCCCGGTGTAATCCTGGCTGCCACCAATTACTCCGACTCGGCCGAGCTGACCTGTTCATGTCAGCCTCGATCCCGTGAGCTAGTGTCACGCTGCGCACCTTTGTGAAACTTGTCCAACATCGGAGGAACCATCTTGTGCACCTTTTTAAGAATCTCTGCTCGCGACATTTTGATTGATGTGTTGGTACCCATAGTTGCGCAGAATTTTTGTTGCCGACTTCGAACGACGTCATGGTGGGGTAGTGGGGTAATGACAGCCCGATCGAGGTTCTCCGAGAAATAGGGCCGCTAGGCTCGGATTCTGAACGGACCGAGCTATTTTGCATGACGTAGGTTTTCCGCGGAGTGGAATCTGTCAGGGTCCCTGACAGATTCCACTCCACGGAAACACCCTAGTGAGCATACCATCCTTTGCCATCCAGCCCTCCCTAAATTCTAGTACGAGAGTATCTCTCAATACAATGCCCAATGGAATCCTTGTAATCGTGGCATATCATCTACATCTAGTCCTATCATACCATCCATAAGACTGTAGTAGGTACAATCTTGCAAATGACATATGTTTGCACTGGTCAAATTCAGATGATGCAAAGACAGTATAGCAGATTCTGGGGGCACAATAATAGTTCAAGGCTATCTACCTTAACATTAGGCCTTCACTTATTTTTTGCTAGCCTTGGCTGCAGACTTCGTCACCTTGCCAGACTTCTCCGACTTCACCACAGACTTGATGACGCCTACGGCCACCGTCTGCCTCATATCACGGACGGCGAAGCGTCCAAGAGGAGGATAGTCGGTGAAGGCCTCAACGCACATTGGCTTCGAGGGGATCATCTTGACAATGGCGGCATCACCAGACTTGACAAACTTGGGGTTCTGCTCAATCGACTTGCCAGAACGGCGGTCAATCTTCTCAAGGAGCTCAGCAAACTTGCAGGCAATGTGAGCGGTGTGGCAGTCGAGCACTGGGGCATAGCCGGCGCCAATCTGACCCGGATGGTTGAGGACAATGACTTGGGCGTTGAAGCTGTCGCAGCCCTTTGGCGGGTCATTCTTGGAATCACCGGCAACATTTCCACGGCGGATCTCTTTGACAGAGACGTTCTTCACGTTGAAGCCGACATTGTCACCAGGGGTGCCCTTCTGGAGCTGCTCGTGGTGCATCTCGACCGACTTCACTTCAGTGGTGACGCCAGCTGGGGCAAAAGTAACAACCATGCCGGGGCTGATGGTGCCCGTCTCGACACGGCCGACAGGAACAGTTCCGATACCACCAATCTTGTACACATCCTGCAGGGGCAAGCGCAGAGGTTTGTCGACAGGACGGCTAGGGGGATCAATGGCATCAATGGCCTCAAGCAGCGTCTTGCCAGTAACCTTGGCCTTAGTCTCCTTCTCCCAGCCCTTGTACCAGGGGCAGTTGGTCGATGGCTCGATCATGTTGTCACCATTGAAGCCTGATATGGGGACGAAGGGAACGGTCTTGGGGTTGTAGCCGACCTTCTTGATGAAGCTGGAAGTCTCCTTGATGATTTCATTGTAGCGGTCCTCGGACCACTTGGTCGTGTCCATCTTGTTGATGGCGACGATGAGCTGCTTCACACCCAGCGTATACGCAAGCAGGGCGTGCTCACGAGTCTGACCATCCTTGGAGATTCCAGCCTCAAACTCACCGGTGCCGGCGGCGATGATGAGAATGGCGCAGTCGGCCTGCGAGGTACCAGTAATCATGTTCTTGATGAAGTCGCGATGGCCGGGGGCATCAATGACGGTGACGTAGTACTTGGGAGTCTCGAACTTCCAGAGGGCAATATCGATGGTGATACCGCGCTCACGCTCGGCCTTCAGCTTATCAAGCACCCAGGCATACTTGAATGAGCCCTTGCCCAATTCGGCGGCTTCCTGTACACTCTGTTAGCATCCCCAAAGGCAACAAATAGTAGTGAAGCGGCGTTGAAGGCACAGACAGTAGGCCAGACCCTCCTGCCCCACAATCCAAATTACCCCTCATTTGCAAAGGCAGGGTCCTGATGAAAAAATTTTCCACCAGCCTGACATGCAAAGGCATGCGCTTACCTTCTCAAACTTCTCAATGGTACGCTTGTCGATACCACCGCACTTGTAGATCAAGTCTGTATATTTGTAAGCCAAAATGCGCCATCGTAGTCTTTGGAGACGGGCAGCACTTACGGCCAGTGGTCGTCGACTTGCCGGAATCGACGTGGCCGATAACGACGACGTTGATATGAGTCTTTTCCTTGCTGCAACCGTTAACATTGATTAACACGCGTCCGGCGGGTGTCCAAGTCATACCCCATGATGACGATTGCTGGTGCGGTCAGTAAGACATTCGTTGATGAAGTCGGAATGGTGGTGCTCACATTTACTGTGTGCGCAGGTGTCGAAGCTTGTTCGTACGGTATGCGGCGGACGAGGAAGAAAAGAAGAGGGTGAGAGAGAGGACCCTTATAAACACTTCGAATTTCTCAGCGCACGGACCCTTGGTGGGGTTCCACGGGCAAAAGGTGGGACAAAACTAATGACATCATTACTCGTGGCAAAGCGATTTTCTTTCTGCCGAAGCTATGGTGGATACATTGTACTTTACGGTTGTTATGCCACCCATTACGACACGTCATGATGTACCAGTCACCGTTAGGACAAGACGGGCACCTTGTCAACAAGAGCGTTTATCGCACTTAAGTCAATATGGAAAGGAATTGAACTCCGGCATGATGGAACAAGAGCATCGCCCAGCGGTAGAAATAAACAGTCATAGATCAAGACACGAAGGGGGTAGAGCAAAGGTGATAAGAGGTGGAATGCGGCAGGGGCAAGGCCGCTGAATCGAATAGTGCGGTTTAAAAGCACCTTCGATCTGCACCAAGGACGGCAGCAGCACTGCACAACGACATGAGGGGGTTTGTTCGACGAGTTTTACCCCCCCCTCCTTCCCGCCTCCCTCCCCCCACACACCCAATAAAAAAAGGGTAGAGCTAAATGATTGGGGAAAACGGAGCTTTTCACTGAACCTTCGTATGATAGTACCATAATACCAAAAAAAAAATATGCCCCGATTTCCGCTAATGTAAGATTCATGAGCCCAACGCCTGCGTCAAAAACTTTTCAGACCCTGGATGAGTCATCTGGTTTGGCGTTCTCTGTTTTTACTGGCTGAGTCTTCCCGGGAGGGTCCTCAATTCCATCTCCCAAGGCCCGGAGGCGAACCACCAGGGCCGTGTTTTCCCGCTGCACTTCTCCCAGGCGCTCAATCAGAATCTTGTTTTCCTTCTTATACACATCAAGCTGCGAGCGAAATTCATCGCGTTCTCGAATGAGCAAAGAGATCTTACTCTGCTCTTCACGCTTACGTTGGCGCTGGTCAGCCTTGCGCACTTCTTTCTTCATTTTACGGTCCAATTTATCTAGCTCCCTTTGGTGTTTCTCTTGTGCCTTCTTCATGTCGGCCTCATGCTTCTTGCGTACTTTGTCATGCTCAGTCTGCCCTTGTCTTTTGCTTCTTTGTAGCCTTTCGTTGCCGTCAGTCATCTTTTGGGCCATCTTACGTTCTAGTCTCTCCCGTTGTTGATTGATCTTTGCTCGTACTTTGTCGTGCGAATTGGCTGCCTTGTTGTACTCGCTTCCGCTCATGCTGTGGTTCATGGATGACGGATTGCTGGCAATGCTGGGGGTTGATTGTTGAGCTAATCGAGACACCTCTTCGCCTCTGGTAGATTGGCGACGCATCTCATCGGCGGAAAGGAAAGAGTCGGTCGAACTGCTATCTTCATCGTCGGACGAGGTTCGTTTTTCCGACGAATCTTGGCTTTGGGGGCTCCTGGCACGGTGCCCAGGCGTTTCCCCTAACAGGGAATTACCCATTACCCGTGAGCCAGGTGTGAATTGCGCCTTTTTGTCACTTCCAGATGGCTCATCTCCACCCGGCTCTTGTTCATCAGAAGCCTTGGTTCCATTCGCACTGCCATGAACTGGCTCTATGCTTTGATTGCAAGCCCAATCCAAAAACTTGGTCACATCCCCCAGCATGGCTTCGGGGGTTCCGCGATCAATCAGGAAGCGAGGTATTCCTCCACCTGGATCAGATCGGGTGACCATGATCCATTCTACCGGATTCAACTCGTGGTTGATTCCCTCCTCCGCCTCTTGGGATTTTGCCAGATGAAGCGGAATTTCACGAATAAGCTCCACAGACTCATATTGCCCTCTTACAAAACCTTGTCTTGAGGGAGCATCTGGATGTTCTGTGGGCCTAGATACCATCATGTAGTGGCGAGGAATTTTTTTCGAACTGTCAGGCAATTTAATCCCGCTCTTCTCGCTCAATCCGTGGTCAGTTGTTAGAAGCAGCGTCACAAACTCACGGGCCGAGACAGGTCGGGGCATCAGGGCGCTGAGCTGATAAACCTCCATTGTCCCGATGCCCTCGACAGGAACTCTTTCCAGCCTCTGGTCGCCTGCTAGCCCCCTGATCGCTCCCGCACCAACATCTCCGTGTACTGCCAATGATTGATCAAACTCGTAACGCAAAGCATGGTGAAACTTGTCAAATCCAATACCCTCATGGACGCTCCTTCGCGCAAACCAAGCCCCGTGCCTGTCATTTCCGGCCATCTTGAAGAGTGCTACCTCTTGTGGGATTTCTTTGCCGCTCAGCTTGATAGGGCGGCCCCATTGTTTCTGCAGCGCCTCGTGCTCTGGAGCAGGGGGGTGTTGCCGTGCGCTGGATGGGAGGACATCAGCGGCGCATTTGGCAGTATTGGCTTCATGGCAGCGTGGCTGAGCTTCGTGGAATGGCTGACCCTTGGGTGGATGAGGAACTGAATTGCAAATGAGTTCGCCAGCTGCGAAGGCGGAGGAAAGGAAGTCCGGCAGGTCGTCCTGGGGAACATCGGACCATTTCACAAACGAGAGTTGTTTCAGGGCATTGTGTATATCTGAAGAAACCATGTCCAACACTGTAGAGGGTTCTATGTGCGCGTAGTCAGTTCAGCAGCTGCGAGCCGGCTGTCGTCACCTTTACGTCAGACTACAGTAGCGTCATCAGATACACATGCCTTCCCCCGGTTGATATGCAAAAACTGGCGCAGAGCCGTGGCGCACCTGCCAACCACAGCCTCGCCCATTCTTTGTTGCGCTCACCCATCAGCACTGCTTCCGTTGCTTGGTTTTGGCCATCCCATTGTTTGGCCTATGGGGGAAAGTTAGCCGAGCCTTACATGTCACCTTGCCCGAGACGTCTTTCATCCACAGCAGGCAGGTCGTAATGGTGAGCCGCGTCGCAATTCCCGTGCTTGTTGGCATGATGCTGTTGACGGGCGTTTGCAATACACTGCTCACAAAGTACCAAGTAAGAATAGTCGCCGATTCACATCAAACAGTACCCATTAACTATGTTTATGTAGGATATGCAATGTGTTGCCGATTGTGACTCAAATGATCCAAAGACCTTTGAGCAGCCTGTCATACAGACCCTCCAGATGTTCATCGGGGAATCTGGTTGCTGGTTAGTGGTTTTCCTTTCGTGGCTATTCAGAAAGTATTTCCATTCGTCAGATGGTCATCGGGACACCGATGCATCCTATGCGCCCGTCGCCACGAGCGAGGTCGACGAGGGCAGCAATGTACCAACGAATAATCCCCGCCAGTCGGACAATGATTTTGCCCCTGCCATCTCACAAACGCCCGTTGATCCCACCAATGTTGTTGCCAAACCATTTGAAGATGGCGATACAATGTCAGCACCCAGAATACCCTTGACAGGATGGAGAGTGTTTCTATTGGCGCTTCCTGCCGTCTGCGACATTTGCGGGACAACCCTGATGAACGTTGGTCTACTCTTTGTGGCAGCCTCTATCTATCAAATGACCCGCGGCGCTCTGGTTCTTTTTGTTGGACTCTTCAGCGTTATTTTCTTGAAGAGACGACTTGGTGTGTGGAAGTGGGCGGCGTTGGTTGTTGTGGTCTCCGGTGTGGTTCTCGTGGGTTTGGCCGGGGTGCTTGAGAAGAAGCAGGAAGGTCATGTGTATCGACCATATCATCCTTATCAAGACGGCGCCAGTGCTGACTTGATTCGCAAAACCGTTAATCTTGCCCGGGAATCGGCTTCTGCCTTGGCATCGCACACTGCAGGAGAGACAATTTTGGGCGTAACATTGATTGCTGCAGCTCAGATCTTTACCGCGTCTCAGTTTGTTCTGGAAGAAGGCATTATGGAGCAGTATACCATGGATCCTATTCAAGTGGTAGGATGGGAGGGTATATTCGGCTTCTTAGTAACGCTCACTGGTATGGGCGTCTTATACCCGCTTATCGGCCGCACACCGGCTGGAAAAGGCGGCTATTTCGATATCCCGGAAGGCTTCCATCAAGTCTTTCACAACCGGGCTGTAGCCATCACCTCTCTGTTGATCATGATCAGCATCGGGTAAGCCAGCTCATGTCTTGTTTTGATCTCTCCTAATGTCTCTTCAGTGGCTTCAACTTCTTTGGACTTAGCGTCACCCGTGTGATTTCTGCCACCTCCCGCAGCACCATTGATACCTGCCGCACTTTGTTCATATGGATGGTCAGTCTTGGATTGGGCTGGGAAAAGTTCAAATGGCTGCAGGTTGCCGGCTTCATACTTGTTGTTTATGGCACCAGTATGTTCAATGATATCATCTCCCCACCCACAGCTGCTTTCTGGCGTACACAAAAGCGCACTGTGTTTGACGGCGGGGAGGGTCAATGATCCTGATTTCACACAAGAGCTTTGTTCCATTCGAAATCCGCGACGACTAACGGCACGCTGCTTTTTGGGTGACGTCAGGAGTTTCGCGTAACTCACCAAGCAATCGACCGCATGTGCATAGCCCATTTGGGTCAGGTTGTACTACAGCCGACAAGATGCATTTGGTGCTGGCGAACGAGATTGACAGACGGACTCGTCTCATGGTCCGTGGCCTCGACTCCTCCCTAGGACCTGCCATTGTTTCAAGCTTTCTGCTATGGGAGAAAGTTAGCGGAAGGGTATTACCTCATACAAGGAACATGCTGTAGCACAATGGATGGCACCTTCCAAGCTTAAGTTTGCTTGCTTGCAATCGTCATTTGACTTGTTTATAAGCTTGATTGTCCTTCACTGCTGCCTTCGTTCACATTTGTCTTACCAGCTTGCTATCAAAACAGCAACTCTCCCTTTACGATCCACCGGCACACCAATTGACCTACTATCCACCCGCAAGCACCATGCATTTCGCACTACTGTACATCGTTGCGGCAGCTTCAATGGCCGTTGCCGCTCGCATTGATGAGCCCACAACCATCGTCGACATCACGTCAATGAATTCCGAGGGTATCTTCAAATATGCCCGTG
Organism: Piedraia hortae CBS 480.64; assembly: GCA_010093745.1. Lineage (NCBI taxonomy): Eukaryota > Fungi > Ascomycota > Dothideomycetes > Capnodiales > Piedraiaceae > Piedraia > Piedraia hortae. The sequence continues at coordinate 10,224 of MU006033.1, forward strand.
AAACCACTCTACTTCGCATTAGCGGGCTCCCAAACAACTGCAACTTCAACTTTTGTCCGCCTCTGTTCGCAAAATGCTGGACGCATGGCTGTGAATCTTTGAGGCAGCCCGAATGGTATGTACGGTCCATTGCCTATGGAGATGGGGCTGACTGTTAATTAGTTTTGAGGCGATTTCCTATCCGGGTTGTGAAGGATGTAAAGTTTGTCAGATTGGATGCAAGGGATGCTGATTCGGGGAACCTGATGGGTGATGAGGGTGCATGTTGATGAACAACTCCAGATGAGCTGTGATGCGTTGTGCGGCACTAATGTAATGGCTGCTCTAATAGATGAAACTATGTGGCCACCTTGCTTTTGTTGGCTGTACTCGGGAAATGCAGCCTTCGTTTCGAAGGCGATGTCGTCCTTCATGTTCACAGTTGTCCTAAATGGTGCTCCTTCAAAGGTAAAACTGCGTGAGGCTTTCAACTGCTCAAGCACGTCGCAATTCTAGTTCCCTATTTGATACTTAACATCAGACGCAAATCGGATCAAATTACAAGCAGTTGTTGTCTGCAGTTTCTACTTTGTTCTACGAGACGACAGTTGCTGACAAAGGTGCTTACTAACATTCCCGAGGACCGCTAGGCTTTACCGTAAGAGGTTAAGCGCCATACGTGCACCCAGCACCCCGGATTGTGGTCGCGACACGAATGCGGTCATCGGCCAGCGCAAGCTGTGGGATTTCGATTGCCATTCCAAAAGGTCTTCGCCATGCCACTGCAACCGTACCCTCGCAGTAAAAATGCAGGGCCGCTTGCATATGAGCTGGACGTTAGGCGGACAATGTCAGGTCGTGCTGTCCGCGCCAATACAACGCGGCCTGCAAATTACTACGCCACGCCCGGTGCCAGCTACGAAGCCACAGCTCCAGACGCTGGAAAGGAAAAACACCATCAGCCGCAGGAGCATGGCTTTTTCCCGGCCCTGCAGTACTTCAGCGATGCCGTCGCAACACTGCCTCGCGAGTCGATCCGGCAGATAACGCAACTGAAGGAGGTCGAGGCGAAACTGTTTGAGTCGCAGGATCAGCTCGGGGTCATTCTAGACAGAATCAAAGCAATGCCTGATCCCCAGGCCCGCTGCCGTCCGGTCAACGGCCCAGAACGGTCGGCCACGAAACATTTTGGCAACGCAGAGGTAGCTATTAATGGAAAGTCGGCCGCTCAGGCCTCTTCCAAGGAATCGGCGACAGCGGGAGAAGTGGAGCAGACAACGGATGAGCAATCTCGGCGCCGGTTGTGTTTGGACGCGCGCACACTCGCGTGCAACATGTTCCCGGTGATGGAAGAGAAGAATATCGTGTTGGCTGAGGCGAATCGAGTGCTTTCTCAGCAGCTCATGCGCTTTGATTCGGTCCTCCCACACCTAGACGAAGAGATCAGCGAAGAAGCTCGTCTTGGCAGCTCAACCCATTGGGCTTACCGCACACAGAGCTCAAAATCCAAGGGAGCAGTCAGTGGAGATGCAGCCGCCACAAACACTCTGGCTGCGGCCGCCAATGCCATGCATGAGAACGACATTGCTCAAGCACGTCGCGATGGGGGTAGGGACCTCGCGCGAGAGAAGTCGGGAAGAGGCAAGCGCGCAGATGCCGATGCTGTTGAGGAAAAGCAGAAGAAGACGCCGGCCAAGGGTGGGAAAGCCAAGGCGCAAGCGAATGTGGCGGTTACTGCGACCACGGCGAATGGTGAGGTGAGCAAGAAGCGTCGGCTGGACAAATTCCCTGCAGCTCCGGCCATGGAGCGGTCAGTCAGCTCTACTACGGCGAGAGGAGGCAGACGGCGAGAGACGCCGCGGAGTACTCCCACAGTAGAGCAGCGTAGGAAAGCCCCAAAGCCAAGGGCGAAGAAGAAGTTGCCAGACTCATCTTTGCCTGCCAGCAGTCCCGTGCAGGCGGGAGTTCTTGGCAACAGCTTGGAGCGTCCGTCGACGGCTCTCACGAGGCCTAACACGAGTATGCCGGAGCTGAGGCATGAGCGACGTCCGTCAACTGCTGCTGCCCAGGTCGGCCCCTGTAAGCCCACGCCGGTAATCGACGAAAGCACCAATCTCCAACAAGCTCATCCCACGGGTCCAGATGGTGCGCCTGAATTGAAGCCAAAGGAAGCTGCCGAGGTAGAAGGCAACGTTCCGCCGGAAAACACGTCAGGCTCAGATGGACGAGCATCAGGCACACCTGAGCCCGGCTCGGTGGCCATGGGACGAACACGAAGCGCTCGACGACGGCGAGGCCAGGCTGACGACAGTCTTTCAGAGCCTTCGTCAGTAGGCCGACCAAGAGCAGGGAGCAGTACCCAGCTAATTAGACAGCTGGCAGCGTTCAATCGTAGCCCTGTGCTGGATCAACGGGGAAACTCCCGCAATGCGGACGGACCGGTGATGCCCGATGCCGTGGTTGATGCTGGTGCTGCAAATGGAGGACACGAGGAGCAGATAGCTAATCCAGAATGTCTTCCTTCCTTGCCAGATGGTGGCTCCGCGCCGCCCACCTCATCTGTGCCTGAAGGTGCCGGGGATCGTGAAAACGTTTCCAATGGGGACTCCGTCACCTCCATGCCGGCGGCTCCGACCAACGCAAACGGGGGTGAACCTGATCACACCACACCTACCACCTCCGATAACAGCAACGACCACAGCGACAGCAACAAGGACCATGTCGGTCTGGGCATTATGCTGCAGCCAGAGGGCGTTAGTCCGCCCACTTTGCCAAAAAGGGGCGAAGAGGAAGCAGAGGCAGCAGCCGAAGCCGAAGAAGATTCCGGCTCCGGCTCCGAGGGGCACGATCCCGACGATCCCAATGAACCAAAATACTGCTATTGCAACCGAGGCAGCTACGGAGAGATGGTTGCATGCGACAACTCAGAATGTCCGCACGAATGGTTCCATCTGGAATGCACGGGGCTCCGCCATGCCCCTGCCGCAGACAAGTCATGGTACTGTGAAGAATGCCGGCCGCAATTTGAACAACCTCCCGCTACTAGACGGAGAAGAGCCCCCACTCGGGGTGGTGGTCGCCAATAATGTTTCTTCCCTGTTCTTCAACTACACCCCTCTTCCCCCAGGCGGGACCAGACAGGGGCGTTCGTGCAGCTTAATTCCCCATCCTCACCGGAATACCTATCTCTAACCTGAATCTCCTAGCTCAGGATAAGATGAAATGTTGGAAATTGGTGGGAGCAGCTCGGTTACTGTATTAAGATGTGTTTCTGATGCATGAGCATCATTCATCCTCTAGATATATCGTCATCCGGCGTTGGGTATGATGTGCCAGGACACTGGAGGGATCGTTTTTGAGTGTACTGATAGTCAATTGGCGTATAGGGGAGGGGGGGAGTATGGTGTAGAGAGCCAACAGAATCCGTTTCTAATGTCATCGAAACTTCCCTCTCTCCCTTCTTTGTTTTACTCGTGATGAGTTGCAAGCTGACCGAAAGAGTTTGTACAAGTGGGTAGGGTATATGACTCGTATTCGTGCTTGCTGGAGAAGAAGGCAACGAACTAGCCTTGATGGGACCTGTCACTTGAGAGGTCTCACATTAACGCCTTTCTAATGTTCGGGTAGGTTTGCTAGGTCAGGACTACGTCAACAGGGGTAAGCTGTTCATACGTCACTTACGGAAAGGCTCTGCCGAGCAGCCTGGATCGTTTCTCAATCAAACGATTGAATCACGTTGGTTGCGGGTTGACCTCATCAATCTGTCCCATGCTGTTGGGTTCTTACTTTGAGCTCAGCCTGAATTGGAAGATTGCATTCGGCGGACGTGGGTACGAAGCATGACTCGGTATGACTAATCGATAGCAAATTTTCAGTGGATGGAAGGTTACGTTTTCTACCCCGTTCTAATTGTGTAGACATTGCTCATTCTATTCAGAACAGAAAGAAACAAGAATAGCCCGTTCGCCGTGACGCACAAGAACGTAGAGACCAAGCTCTCGGAAATGAGTCACCAGTGTCCCATGCTGAATTCCTAGTCACTTGCACAGCAATGAACATATATGATGTTCGTGCATCCTTTAGACGAATGTTGTTTAGTCGTCCTTGAGTTGAGCTGAAGCTTTTTCTTCATAAGTGGACATGCTATGGCAGCTCATACTCCCATCCCAACAAAACTTCGTCCAGCATACTCAACAGCATGGAAAGGAATGACGAAAACGGGATGCACACATTCTACGGCATCCTGTCTCTCAAGCAAGAGCTCCTCGAGCTCTGCGTCTGTAGCTCCCCGAGCCGTCCATTGAAAAGCAGCGGGAAGATTCCTCGCCCCACTAGCATCCGAACCACCCACCCGAAAGTTGCACGTATTGACCGCCGCCGAGAGTCCGGCAAGAGAGTAACAGGTATGATAAGCATCTGGGTTGGCAGAGGGTTTATCCCGCATGCCACCCAATTTCGGCCTTGTAGACTGACAGCAGCAGAGGAGGTACCTAACCAGAGCGGAGCGGTTCCACAACACTCGATTTGAGGAGTCTTCCTGCGCTGCGGAAAGCAAACTCCAGCATCCGCCGACCCAGTGCGAATAACACGCATCAACGAGCTTGTTTGTGCGGCCCGCGAAGCCTCCCTCTCCGGTCTGCATGCTCGCCAACCAACGTGTCAAAGATCTGGTATCCAAAACTTTATTAATGCTCTCGTGCGGGGGGCCGTAGATGCAGAGGGTTGCGAGCCCGCAAAATGCATATGCTCCGTGCGGCTCGTTGCCTGGCGCCGCTCCCAGCCCTCCTTCGTACGACTGGCACTTTCCTATCCACTCGCCCAATTTGTCCGTGAATGTAGTCAGACCAGCGCTTCGCGCGGGTGCGCTTGATGGGAGTTCGAGAGGTAGATTCAACAATGCAATGACTGTCATGGCGCAGTACGCGCCTCTGATGTCCTTCTCGGCGCCCTGTGCCACGCTGAAGCTGCCATCGCTTTGCTTCAGTGTGCCCAGCCATTCCCAAGTAGCTTTGCGGTCGATTAGTTCAAGGCCATGAACGCTGGCTAATGTCAGAACAGCGGCGTATGTGCATGCAACATGGCTGTACTGCCCGAATCCGCCGCCGAAACCGCCTGTGGGGTTTTGTATGGGTTGCAAGGTCGCCTGTAAGCGTTCGCGGTATGAGCTTATGTTTTCACCCAGCGTGCTCAGCGCGTTGAGGGTCCAGTATAGAAGCCAGGGTCGACTTGCATCAAGCATCTGGAAGTGTGATGGCAGGGTACCTAGCAAGGAGTGTATGTAGTGTATATGTTCCTCGCGCCGGAGATGGGGGATTCCGTATCTGTTCAAATTGCACGTTCGAATTGGGTTTTTCAGAAGTGGCAAACAGTCGCTAAGTGTCTGGAGGGAAGATACTGATGACATGGTGCTGAGCTGGCGAGCGAAGAGGGAGAGGGCTTGTGGTTGGAGGTAATCTGGGATGATCTTGGGAGGCTCATCTTCAGAGTATACGCCTTGGATGTGGATCTTGCTTAGTTGTTCCTCAACGCCGGCGCTGCGACTGGAAGCCATCTTGTGCCAAGGGAATCGGGTCTGGCGCTGATTGACCATCAATCTTGGTTAGTCGCGCAAACACTCCATCAAACGTCTGTCGTCGTATGAGATTGATGTTGGCGAACAATTCTGGAAGGCCCCGCTCAGCCCCCACCTTTCACCAAACAATCCTATACCGATGACAGGTAGGTATGTGCCTGGGATCTAACCCTTCTACAAGTCTAGGAGCCCTATACCGAAACTGCAGTCAGGGCTAGGAATCTGTAATTCTTGCTTGATCCCCGATATGCTCGGTCACGTCTCTTTGGGGTCCCAAACAACGACGTCAGCAGGTGCCATGTCAAAACACTTTGACAGCCTTATCCCCACTAAAATCCATGCCGAGCATTATGGTGGCAACCGTCCTCCCCCACAGGATAATTAGGATCCTTTGATCCACACTGTCGACGAAACAACGGACGTAATTGTTGTGAATATGCGATATATTACGCGCATATTAGTAATCGGCGCTCGGCTCTAGAATTGAAACGCGTTTTAACTAGTTTTCTGTAGCGACTTGTATGCATACTGGTACACATCTACTCACAATCATAACAGTAATGTTTTCACGGGAAAAAGGAACAGTAAAGAACTTCTCGAAGCTAATAGGCAGGACCCACGCGGTGCAATTTGAAGAGCTAGGTTAGACGTGCGAGGTCGATCACCTCTGCTTTTTAGAGGGCAAAAGGGCTTCCTACTCAACAATCACGGTGCGGTGGCTATTAGGATATGTGAATGACAACAGTCAAACGTGGATACAGCAGCCAGTGAATATGGTCAACTGCCTGCCCTCCATCTTCGTATTTCGGGACGTTGAACGGCGTGACAGTTGATAGCCACGAAGTGATCATCTTTAATTTATACGGCGAAACAAGGCAACCTCCCACGTACCAATAGGATGCCGCCGTGAAATTTGGGTAGGAATCCGCGCCATCTGATAGGCTACCGTTGTCGTCGCACCGGTAATCACGTGCGGCGTCCGTTGCATCCGCCTCAGCGGGCGAACGCTCCGCCGGTAGACCATGTCCCTGCCGCGCGCCTTCGCGGCCACGGAAGCATCGCAGAATGGCGCGCCAGCATCGGCCAGTCGGGCGCGAGTCGCGCATCCCGTTATTCTCCATCTTCTACAGCACAACTTACACAGTCCTCTACCTGCTCACCCTAGGCCTGCTGGCCATCACGCCCATCTCTGCCATCTGGTCCGCCTGGGAAGCGCGCGCGTACCAGTACATCCCCATGATCGGCAGCGCATACTTTCTCACCGCCGTCTTCGCCATCTTCATCTACTCGAGCCGCATCTACACAAACAGATCTGTCCTAGCAGGCGTTGGCAAGGGCTACGTGCCGGTGGAGGAGGGCGAGGTCGGCCCTGGTGTGCGCAAGATGATCATGCGACAGCTGGAGCGCAGCGTAGTGGTGGCCTGGGAGTGCACACCGCGCAATGTGCACGAGGAGATGAAACAGAGGGGCGGACAGCGAACGGTGGGTAACATTGTGCCCGTCAACCCGTCGTGCCCGCCCTGGGGAATCATAGAACACCCCGGCTGGAGCTCGCCGAGTCGATGTGCCGAAAACTTGAACCCGGATGTGCAGTTTGCTGAAGTCGTGGCCGAGCTGCCGAATCTGGTGGAAGCAAAGGCAGTGAGTCTGGCTACGACAGGGGGAGAGACGGATCCAGCCATGGTCGATGTGCTGCGGCGACCTCGGGGAATCAGTGTACGTGACTACCTCCTTCGGCTCCATCAGCTCGGTCTAGTTGAGCAAGGCCACGACTTCCTCCCACAGTACGAGCACGCGCGCTTCTGTGCCCGGCCAATCAGCCAAGAAGAGTTTGCAAGTCTCATGGACTCTTTTTCCAGGCTTTTGGCCGGCATCTCAAGCCCGAGTCATAACATAATCACCCAGCTGCGGGAACATGGTACTGGACGACGAGTGATCTCCAAGGCAACATCGAGTATCAGCCGCCGGTCTGTCTCTGCTGCCAGATCTGCCACGCCACGCATACCCTCGACGGAAACTCTGATCCGTCCACCGCCACCACTTTCCATGCCGAGCGTAGAGAGTTTCGACTCGGTCATACGCAGACCGCCAGACGACGACACGGCTTCACTGGCGTCGTCACTGAGCGCAGCCGGGTCCATTATACATAGACGGTAATTGCCATGGACCAGGAGTTCAACCAGGATAAATAATGTACAGTAATGTATAAAGTATACTTTGACACGATCAGGTCACCCAGCACAAAGTGTAGATTCGGAGGGGGAAACCTCTGCTATACGAGAACGTACAGTGCACACAACTGGTCATTGTCAGCACCAACATGTCAGAACGGAGCACGGAGTAAACTCACCAGACTTAGCCCCACAATCATCGATATCCAGAAGATAATATTGTTCAGCAGCCTCCTCTTCTTAACAAGCGGCAAGCGCTGAATCGCAACAAACGGAATCTGCATCATCATGAGCACGAATCCATATCCTCTAAATTTCCGCGTGATGCAGCCCATGATGAGTTCATGACCGAGGGCGGAGATGAAGAAAGTCACAGCCGTGGCTGTGGATTTGGACAGGTTCGAATTCCTCGACATGGAGTAGACATGGCGACGGAAGAAGTTGTGTACGGGAATGTTCCACTCCCGGCTGAACTCGAGCCAGTCGCCGCTGTTCCACCAGTCGCTGTAAAAATGTCTATCAGCGAACCGCGTAATTTCGGCGAAGAAACCGAGAATATATTCGAATATGACGAGGAAGACGAGTAAGAATGTCACCATAAAGGGAAACAGTAGCGCGCTGACCGTCTCTGCAAAGACGAGAGCGCGGTCGCTAAAGCTGTGTGTCTGTTGTAACCGGATGGACGACGACTCCAGCACGGGGAGGATGAACTCTTCCGAAGTAACAATAATAAGGAATACGCAGCCAAGCACGGCGAGGCCTTTGTAGAATATCTCCAGATACGACCGGCTCGGTGTCCGCGGGTATTCGAGCTCGTAGCAGAGCGTTGGGCAGAAGAGAAAGTCTACGAAATTGGTGACTGTCAGGTTCTGTGGATAAGTTACCCTGCCCAATGGAGAGGTTAGCTCCTCTGCCAATGCCGTACGCAGCTGTGCCACAGGAGGACGCTTGTCTTGCTCCTGGTTCTCGCCAGCTGAGCTTTGCGGACGGCTGATCTGTGGATAGCGGACTGCATCGTCCATAACAGTCTTAGGGCCAATGGGTCTGTCTAGCTCCTGTAGTCGGTTCAGAGTCGTCGAAAGATGGCCATTGTAGAAGGCATAAGAATGCAGCTTCATAAAAAGGGCCAGCGTGTGCAATATCAAGAACACCTGCGCTGTCCATGTCCAGCCTCGCAGAAACGGCCAGCTGATCCATAGACTCAGCCAGGCTGCCTGAAAAGCGCTCTGCACAAGCATGCCGCATCTGTTCCACCGTAGGATCCCGTTGCTCCTCTTGTATAGCAGATGTAGTGGCAAATCCAGCATCAAACTCGCACACATGGCCAGATCAGCCATGACCAACTCCCCGATATTCTCCACAAACAAAGGCCATTGCTTGAAAGAGAGCAGATAACCCGTATCTTTTAGGCTACGAAGCATAGCTGTGATCACCATGATAGCCAACCCGATCCAAAAGAGGACAAAGAAGCCACGAAAATTCGAATAGTCGCTCCGTGGGTCAAAGTACGATACCCGCGAGAAATATTCTACCGTTGGGAACAGACGTCGTTGTTGCCGAACATGGTGTCGGACAGCAGATGTAGCCTTGACAGATGGCGGAGCATCTTCAGGAGGTTCGGGCGTGTTGATGCCACTCAGCACAGGTGTGGACGATGTGGATTTGGATGATCGCAGGTCTCCGAACGGGCTGTCCCCAGAGAGCATCATCGGCTTGCGAGCACGCGGGTGACGGAGGCCATTGTGCTCCATGTCGTTTGAGTTGTTCATTGTTTAGAAATGAGCATTGCGAGTAAGTGCAACTTAACTGAAAGTTCGGCGCAGTTAAGGCATGTGGCTATGATAACTGCGCCGTGCTGTCAGTTTCAGCCTACATCTACCAGCTTCGTTCCGTCTATCTCGTTGTGCAGTGGCTACGCCACGCTGCCTGTTTTAGCCTACGATGTGGAACCAGTTTCGCTGTTTATTGCAACGGCAAAAAAAATGCAAAACGTACAGCAGCGGGGATTCCCACGTGGTCACCCACCGTAGTACTAATCCGCCGGTTTGCAGCTTAAGTTCAGGAGAGCGGACGGGATCCTCTGTTCTCTGCAACCTATGGCCGTACGTAATATACATGATATACATATTGCTTATATACCTCCACGAATCATGCAGCGACCTCTGCAGAACTGCAATCTGCACTTTTGCGCGCCATGTTTCGCACACCCCACAAACGGCTCCTGGCCCTACCAGCAAAAATATCTCCACCTCTCCGAGCCACGCACACCAGCTCCGTCAACCATGAAGAGGTCACGCACTTCAACGCGCTCGCCTCCGACTGGTGGGATCCGCATGGCTCCAGCCGGCTCCTCCATCTCATGAATCCCTGGCGACACACCTTTATCCGACAATGCCTGATCCATCAAGATCCCGCAACTAAACTACGATTCCTAGACGTTGGCTGTGGAGGAGGCATCTTTGCCGAATCGGCAGCCAGGCTCCCACAGACCGAGAGCGTAATTGCCGTTGACCCGACACCAGAGGTCATCACAGTTGCCAAGAAACACCAAACCATGGACCCCCTTTTGATGGAGCCGGGACGTCTGACATATCTGAACTCCACCGTAGAAGAACTAAAGCACGCGTCACCGCGATTCGACATCGTCACACTGTTTGAGGTCATTGAGCATATTCAACGACCTTCGCCGTTTCTCGAGACATGTCTTCGACATGTAAAACCCGGAGGTTGGCTCATTGGATCTACGATTTCGCGTCACCCGCTGAGCTGGTTCACGACGAAGTTTGTGGCGGAGGATGTACTAAGGTTGGTTCCAAAGGGGATGCATACTTGGGAGCAGTACATCCGTCCAGAGGAGTTGCGTGCGTGGGCCGCGAGTCAGCTGGAGCTGGATGCGTGGCACTGTATGGGTGTTGTGTATATCCCTGGCTTGGGGTGGAAGGAGGTAAAGGGTAGTGCGGATTATGGAAACTATTTCTTCGGGATGCGGAAGAGTCTTGCGAGTGTACAAGAAGATGTCATAGAGACAACGTAAAAGCTTGGGCCTTCAGACGATGTACTTGTCTGTGTTACATGTTGTAAAATTTGAACTTTGAATGACAAAGGCCACCCGATTGAGTTTTAAGGGAAATTGATAACCGGAGAAGCTAGTTTTACAAAAACATCACAATGACTGGCTATTGTGGTATCGACCTTGCAACCCATACGCGAACGCTGCACTATCAAACACATTTGATGCGTAAGACATCATAGTCGTCGTTAGAATCATTACACTGTTTCCGACCCCTTGGTCTCCAGTGGCACGTCATTATTGCCTTCATTAGGCTTTGCTGTAGGCTTCTTGTTCTCCACATGCTTGATGCTCTTCCACATGCTTGATGCTCTTCCACTCGAGTGTGAACGCACCAAGCGCCGCCAGGCAGGACATGATCACGCCAACGATAAAGATCTGCCTCAGAGCAGCGTTATAAGCGATCAGGACCTTTGGCAAAGCTGAAGCTGGGACCAGCTTTCGCAGCTCGGTCGCTCCGGTGTCGACGATTTGCTGGGGTTTCAGGTTAGGCACAAGCCGAACAATGCCCGATACGAGCTTGGACCCGAAAACGTTTTGGCTGACAGACACAAAGATGGCTCCGCTAAGCTGCTGGATAAACATCATGAGCGACACGCCGATGGGCACATCTTTGCGCGGGAGAACGGTCTGCGCTGCCATGTTGCCTTGTTGCATGCCAAGGCCAATTCCGAAGCCGAACAGGATTTGGTAGCCAATCCACGTGGCAGTGCGCGTATGCATGTCGAAAGTTGTAATCAGCCCAGCTCCGATGGGCATGAAGATGATGGATGCAATGGCGAGTGGGTTATAGTACCCTATGCGGCCGGTGATTTGCCCAGCGAGGATGTTGCCCACGACCAAAGACAGAACCATTGGGATGGTATCGATGCCGGAGCGAACGGCGCTGGTCCCCTTGATGGCTTGGAACCAAGTAGGCAAGAAATAGACCAACGCCATCATGGCAGCGGAAATGCAGAAAGTTAGCCATACGCCAGCAATGATGCTGCGGTTGAAGATGATATTAGCTGAAATCGTGGCAACTTCTTGCATCAACGCTTCGACAATGACAAATGCGATGAGGAGCACGCCGAACAAGGTGAAGAGCAGAATGATGCGCCAGTTGCTCCATTCGTACTTGCTGCCGCCCCATTGAAGACCAAGTAGCAAACAAATGATGGACGGGAAGAGGCAGAGTTCGCCGAGAAGGTCGATCTGACGGAACCTCTGCATGAACGGAAGGCCTGGATTGGCGGGCGTCGAGGGCTTAAGAATGAGCATGATAATGGCAGCTGCTACGGCGCCAATCGGGAGATTGATGTAAAAGCACCAGCGCCAGCTGACATTTGTCGTGAAGGCACCACCGAGTAAAGGGCCTATGACGGAGGCCAGACCAAAGCAAGCGCCGAAGAAACCCATGTACAACGGACGTTTGGCCAGGGGAATTGTCGTCGTCATGATAATAACGGCTCCCGCCATAATACCAGCTGAGCCAACGCCGGCTATGGCTCTGCCAATGATGAAGACCACCGAGCTCGGAGCTGCTCCGCAGATGGCAGACCCGACCTCAAAAATGAAGATGTTGATCAAGAAAACCCATTTGGCCGGATGGAAGGTGTAAATCTTACCAATGAGAAGCTGGAAGCAGCTGCTGGTCAACATAAAGGCCGACCCATACCATCCAATGTCATCTAGCGAGTGGAACTCGTCTGTCATTGTGGGGATAGCTGTTGCTATGATTGTTCGATCGAGGGCAATGAGAAAGACGGCCAGGAGAATGGCTATCATGGACAGAACCAGCTGTCTGGTCGGGGGGTATTCGAAGCCGGAATCGGATCGCTTGAGGTTCGCCATGTCGGCCTTGGCATCTTTGACTTTGCTTTCTTGCGCACTGGGATCGCGATCAAGCTGCTCTTTACTGTGGTGGGAACTAGCATCGTCCGGCTTCTTGATGACGTCGGGCTCATTGTGCCGGCCACCTAGGGAAAAGTCTACCGGAGCAGATGTGCTCTCCGGGGGAACGGCTGGCGCAGTCTTGTTGGTAGATGCCATAGGTGCAGGAGGATTGGGGACACCATTTTGGGGCAGCGTCATTTTGTACCAACCGTCATTCTCGGGGCCCGAGAATGGGCTGCTCTCGACGCCCGAGCCCGAAGAGTTTTGATTGGCTGCGCGGACTTTCGGTCTTTGTTTTACCCGTTATCCGCATAAAAAGCAAACACGTGCCAAGAATAACTTTCCACTCACCTGGAAAATGTGACGATCTTCTCCCAGGCGTATATCTGCTTCGTCGTCGCTGTTTCTTGTCTTCTCCATGGATGAAGAACTGCGATACCCTAGCTTCGAACCATCTATTGCGCAGCAACAGATGCATGTCCCGTCGCGGATTTTTTAAATTCATCGTTACGTAAACCCCAAAGCAGGGTTTCATGGTTGGTCCAATCTGCACCGTGCCCGCAAACGTCGGGATGACGGCTCTGCGGTTTGACGGCTTCTCATGTCCGAGGATATGTTGGTCTGTGCGCAAACAGATGGAGCCTGGGCTCGAACAGCACAATGACTTGGGAGTTACCATAGTATCATAGCGGAAAGTTGACTGAAGTCAGGCTCAAAGCTTTGCATGGCAAAAATTCGAATAGAAGTAGCGCATTCAATTTTGTGTCGTATAATAGCCGTCTTTGACGCGTCAACACTCATTTCCCTGTTCAAACACGTCTTCGCTCTTGGACTAAGTATAAAGTCCTATCGACTACGTACCCTCGATTGTCTTGGCAATGCTATCTATCTGGTCTCCCTGCCTGAACGTCTCGACGACGTAGACCATTGGCGGATGACCTACCGGGCCAAAAACGCCGCCCTGCTTTGATTGAGAGCCCATGTTGCAATAATAAACTGCACCGTGCATGACAACACTACAGGTGCTCTCGTCCTAGAGCTCGGTTAGCAATGGCAGAACCAGGGATAGTGGGCACCTTACAAACGGAATCCCAGTCTTGTTAAAGTTGTAGACTCCCATGAGTAGGTAATGGTAATCAAGAGGAACCTCGACAACAACAGGTTGATCCTTAATGACTAGGGGGCCTGCATGCTCGTGGCAGAATGCATTGATGGCAGTATACATGTCAAACTCATTCAACTTCGGGGCATTGTTCTTCGTATCTTCCCAGCCTGCAAGTAGTCAGTCCATTATCACACCCCTCAATCGTGCTACTTACAGTACAGTTGCTTCCATACAGCGCGCTCGTCCTGAGTTGTGACAGCAAGTGCGGCCGCTGGCAGAACGGAGACCAACCCGAAGCGCATACTCCTTGAAAGTGGAAAGTCTGAGAGGGGAGCTTCGAAATCAAAAGTTGTCGAAGGTATGCGTGGATCTTTCGCACCTACGCGTTAATTCTGGATTAAATGCGTCGTGTGGTTGTACTTGATTACGATCGCATGAACGTGACACCATCAATAGTCATACAGCAGTCTTCTCTCAAGAGAACATTGGTGAATCGTTCATGAAACCGCGTAAATTAGTTCGAAATTCGAAACATTCCTGTGCTATGCTTCAAGGTCTCATCACATGGCGCCTTCTCTTGACCGCACTGCACCTCATTGTCACCTACACTGCAGCGCGTTTGTCAAGAGCTATGACGCAAACGCTGTGCATAAGAGCTTAAAGGGTCATGATCTAGAACTCTGCGAACAACAGTTAGATTGGGCAGTATTGCTTTGCTGTTGCGTAGGTGATGCGGTCCAAAGCTCAATGGCTGTGTTGATCAGCACTGCCTGGTTGTTACATGGCGATTATCGTTTGGGCCTGATAAGGGAATCGGGGACATCCGCACGTGTAGATCACGGCTTCGAATGAAACACCTGATACCACAGTTTGCTGTATTGATAGCTTGGTCATCCATTGGCACAGCAGTCGCTGAAGGGCCAAACCATCTGTTGTCGGAGTTGTAGTGATGACTAAGCAACACCACCAACGACCAAGTAAAAGACTAGAACGTGAAGTTGCGTGGTGAGAAGCAGGCGAAGGCGGGGATTATGGGCAACTTCCGTAATGCCAAGTGACTACAAATGTCTACAGACATTGAACAATGACCAGAATCCTATGCGTCGCCGAAAAACCCTCCATTGCAAAGGCGATCGCAGGCCACCTAGGCGGCCAGTATCGGACTGTAAGCAATCTGGGTTCCATTCGATGAGAAAATTGGCTGACTGAAGCCAAGGAACACATCAGTGGCAACAAATTCATAAAGAACTATCAGTTCTCTTACACATTTCCCAACTGGGGCCAATGTCAGGTTACCATGACAGCAGTGTCTGGTCATCTCTTGAGTCGTGACTTTGATTCTGAATATACTAATTGGAATTTGTGTGATCCGATTGCTCTTTTCGAAGCCAACATCATAGACTCTATCAAGCCAGAGCATAAGCCCATTTCGGAGAACATCAAAAGGCAGGCTCGCTTTGCAGATATCCTTTACATTTGGACCGACTGCGATCGGGAAGGGGAGAATATTGGTGCCCAAATTCGCAATGAAGCCTGCCAAACCAATCCGTCCTTAGTGCAGCCAGGCAAGACAGTGCGAGCGTACTTTTCAAACACCGAAAGGGCACATATTGTCAACGCTGCTGGCAATCCAATACAGCTTGATGAAGCACAGGCAAATGCCGTCTTCGCGCGCCAGGAGCTGGACCTTCGCATTGGTGCCAGTTTTACCCGACAACTGACGTTAGCCCTACAATCCTTGTTTGGCACGAGATTGAGAGAACAGGGCTCCAAAGTGTATAGCTACGGAGGCTGCCAATTTCCCACATTAGGCTTTGTGGTAGAGCGCTATCAGCGAGTTCAAAACTTTGTGCCTGAAACGTTCTGGTCGATCAAGGTTATGCACCAGAAGGATGGTATGAAGGTGAATTTCCACTGGGCTCGCAATCATCTCTTTGATCGATTAGCCGTTGTGGTTCTGTTTGAGTGCTGTATTTCCGCTAAGACAGCTCGGGTTACAAAGGTCCAAACGAAGCCCACCAAGAGATGGAGGCCTCTTCCACTGACTACTTTGGAGCTTCAGAAGTGTGGCTCCAGATTCCTGCGGCTTAGCAGCCAACGGGTGCTCTCTTTGGCCGAAGGTTTGTATCAGCATGGTTGGATAAGTTATCCTCGCACGGAGACTGATCAGTTCGATCGTGGCATGAACCTCCAGGGTCTGGTTCAGAGGCAGACACAAGGTGGACCTTGGGCTGAATTTGCTCGAGGCCTGACTGAAGGCGGCTTTCAGTGGCCGCGCAGTGGTACAAATAATGACAAAGCCCATCCGCCTATACATCCAGTCAATTTTGTCAACCCAGCAACCCTTGCTGCGGACGAGCGCCGTGTCCATGAGTTCATTGTCCGACGCTTCTTGGCATGCTGCAGCAAAGATGCCACCGGGTCAAAGACGGAAATAAGCATTAGATATGGACCTGAAATTTTCAACACTACAGGATTAGTGGTCTTGGAGAGCAACTATCTCGACGTATACCCTTACGATAAATGGACTAGTAGCCAAGATCTACCCGAGTTCCGCGAAGGCGAGATGTTTGAGCCTACAGAAGCTAAAATACATGAAGGAAAAACTTCTCCTCCTGGCTACTTGACCGAACCGGAGCTCCTCGCGTTAATGGATGCCAACGGAATAGGAACAGACGCAACTATGGCCGAGCACATTGCTAAGATAAAAGGCCGAGATTACGTGCTGGCCCGGCCTCGCGGAAGACAGCAGAATAATGGTAATGAGTATGAACCTGACGATGAGCCAGCGCCAAGCCGTGGCACTCCCGGCCGTGGTCGTGGACGCGGCGGAAGGGGTGGCAGGGGTGGAGCGCAAAGTCGCGGTACCACATCTGGCGTGGAGGAATTTCTCCCAACACCACTTGGTATCGCTCTAGTTGAAGGTTATGACAATATGGGCTTTGAAATAAGCTTGTCAAAACCATTCCTACGCAAGGAGGTATATGAATTGTTCAGACAGGGTGGCCGAGTGTTAACATGTTGCAGATGGAAGCTAACGTGAAAGCGGTCTGTGAGGGACGCAAGACTAAGGAACAAATGATAGACGAGACGATCGCACAGTACCGGCCAGTGTATTTGCAAACAAAAGATCGCATGGAAGTTCTTCTTAGAGTAAGATATACTGCGCATCCTCAATACTTACTGACACATGCGGCAGGCCGTTCGGCAACGCGTCCTTGGTAGAACGTAATCATAACCACATCGACAATACACTAAGTACTTTTAAAGCACACGCCTCAAGAATGGTTCTCCACTTCAATTACCCGAAGCCATTTGATATCTTTCGATCGGAAACCATTGCATCTGTGCTAACCACAAAACGTAATCATTGTCCCGTTACTCATAACTTTTCCAACAGTAACGTAACGATGGACTGCCCAGTCATCCCACCAAACGAGAATGTAGGGTATTTTGCCTCCGCGTGGAAGATTAGGCACTTATCAGCTGGCGCCAGCCAAGTGAGCAATTCCTCTTTCGTCCAATTGCACGACGTAATGCAAAGAAAACCCCCAGACTTGATCAACGGGACAACCCTCTCCCTATATCTCTCACATGGATGTGTCGCACCAGATGCCATAAGCGAAATCGCATCAAAAGTGCCTTTATCAAGCACAACGTCAAAACCCTCCATCCACTCCTGCCGGGGCTCATCTTGGAGCAAATCCCACCTCTCAAACAATACAGAACTCTTGCCCCTCTGCTCCGCAATTTGCCCCGCGAGCTGGATACTCTGCTCGCTATAATCCACACCAATCATCTCCCCTTTCCATCCCCCATCTTCATCCTTATCCTCCCTAAGAAAAAACAATAAATGACCATTCCCAGTCCCTAAATCCAGAAATCTCGCGCTCTCTCGTTTTAGAACCTGAACGTTGGAAAGTAATTTTGAAATAGCCTCTTCGGCACCACTCTCGCTGAACCAAACCGTTCCCTCGTCTGTCTCGTCTGTTTGGTGGTTTGATACTTCCCGCGAATAGACTTTGTCCCAGCTTGAGATATGGATGTTAGTTGGGGTGATCGGTGAATAAGGCTTGTGCGCGTACTATTCTTTTGTTCCTAATTTGCTCGGCTCTAGCTGTCGGGAGCGTGCGTCTGACATGGCTGAAGATGGACGTCAAAACTTCTGAAAGTGCAGTGATGTGCAGCGGATCGGGCCGGGCCTCAAGGGGACGTCTGGTGGGATGTCTTGGCGCCAAGGACAGCTTATGGGAAGGGGTAGGTCAAGTGAGATGGTTCTGGTGGAGAAAAAATCGAAATTTTTAGTTTGGGCTCTTGGTTATCATGCTCTTGTGGTGTGGGAAAGACGGTTCGATGTTTTGATATGACTATAGGCCTGGCGCTCTATGTTATATCTGTTTTACCTCGTTTACTTTTTGGGATTCCTCTACAAGTGAGCAGTTGGTGTGCTTGGCAGGAAGGGAAAGAGAGAATTGAAATGGTATACTTGAAGGTAATATCTTCCTTGGAAAAATTAGTTAAAAACCTCACGCCCCAAACCTCTCCCTCCCAATCTTCCCCAGAAACACAGCAACAATCTACAGCCGAGCATCCGGTATTTTCTCAGCCACAGCCTCATCATACGCCCTCCCAAAAACATTCGCCATGGCATTAAAGCACACAAAAGCCCCACAATCATTCGCGTTATCCTGCATATTACTCCTCTCCTTCGACTCCGTCCACTCACTCTCCACATAAGCATTCCCCAGCACCCTCTTCAACCACCTCCAAATCCGCCCAATAAAAACCGCCCTCTTCATCTTATAAGCATTATCCATAACCGCAATCTTCTTCACCCGCGGCGGAGAATCATCAAAAACCAATGACCGTTTGTACACATTAGAAAGGAATCTTCTCAGCCTCCAACAACTTCACCCCTTTAATCACCTTCCTCCTATTCCACAGCATCACCCTCTCCACATCCGTCTTCGCAATCTAAATCCAGCTCGACGAGAACGTCACTGCTCGATTGGGCTCTCCCTCCGCAATGCAATCATTTCCCCAAGCAGCAGTCAAATCCATAAACCCATTCACAACCTCATCATTCAACCATTTACTCGCGCGTTTCGTCTTTGCGTCCTCTATCGCTATATAGCAATCGTTCCGACGCAGAAAGGCCCCCGAGGAGAGTTTTGCCAATTCCGTATCGCGAAGCTCTGCTCGTTTAAGCAGATCCTTGGAGGCGTCGCCGTCTTTTTGCCTCCGATCAGTTTCTCGTTGCTCTTCTGAGATTATGAGAAATTCGATCTCTTTTATTAACTTGGAGGGGAGGGGTTTGATCAGTGGTGGGGGGGGGGGGGGGGGTTTTGTATTCGATGTGACGGGCTATGGCGAATTCGAGAGCACGACGGATTTGTCAGATTACAAGCTCGGATTGCCCGCTGCGGTCTAGGTGGGTTAGTTCCCTTGTTATGTGCTCGGGCAGGGTGAGGAGGTTGGCGGATAGGGGTGAGGGGGCTGCCATCCGCCGCCATCACGCGTTGTAGCTTACGTCCGGGCAGTGGGTTTCGAGTTGTTGGAGTTGGTGACATGATTCGAAGGCTCGAGCGAGGGTGGTGGTTAGGTTTGTTGGGTCTGGGTTTTGTGGGGGGTTTTGGATGCTGTGCACCTCGGCTATGAAGGTTTTGAGATCTGTGCGGAGGGCCTCACACTGGGATGCGATGGTGGGTCTGGGTGGCATTTTTCTGGGGATTGGTCTGGATTGGGACTCAGTTTGAGGTGGGTAGGTTACGAAGCACCTGCACTGAAGAGGGTGCCGAATGCAGATAGTTTGAATGCGAACAATGAAAAATACTCCCCGATCCGATGAATTTGGGATAAGGAGACAGGAAGAGAAGAATTGTGTGTACAGCCATGGTAAGATGTTGCATCTTGCCCAGTGAAAGGTTCGTCCATCTACCAATTTCCCATGTTTAAAGCTTGAAGTTTGGCATTTGAGTGTATATGAAAAAAAAACCTCGATGGGTACATTTTATTCTACTCAAAAATGACCTCCATATTCCCATACACTCCTGCACGTTCCCACCAAAGACAACCTCGAAACCACAGCGGCTCTACCATCGCCCTTTACACGGCGAGATATGCCCCATGAAAAGCATCCATAACCGGCTGGAAGGTGTTCCAAGAAAATCTATATTCGCCCCCCTTCCGTCCATCTATCCCCTTTACCTGCCCAAACGAACGCGTCCTTCCCCATGCATCCATGCCAGTCTTCAAATTCCTCGCTTCACTAAAACAAAAGAACAACGAAAACAAAGAGACAAGAAAGCGAAAGCAGAAAAAAACATCCAATTGTAGCCACACGGGCAAAAATTGGCGGTTGTTGGAGGGTTAAACCTCCGAGGACTAAAGCGGAACGTATATCAACGACAAATGTGTGCATTCAACTTTGACCAAAAGGTGAATGTAGATGTCTATATGTGGGGTGAGGTTCGAGACCTTCTCTACACTACCTCAGTCTAATCGCATTCGCCAGGACAACGTCAGCCAACCATGCCCTTAAGCATGAACAAGACAATGACCCGTCTCAGGGAATACTTCCTCTATAGAGGTAAAAACCCTGAGAAGTTTCGATTTCTACATAGGGTTCTGATCGTGATGGGTGCTACATCCTTCTGACAGCGATCGTTTACTCAGTACCACACATTGCGAGTCATGCACTTATCGGAGGCACGGCTCTAGTAATACAAACTCGTAGTAACACACTCCCAAAGCACGTGCACAACGCCCCCCTCACTCCGCAACCCACACCATGATGTACACACTCCCAAAGTCTAATATATGCCCCGCAATGCACAAGCGCGACGTGATTTATGCCCTCGGCCCACTCCCCACAAATTTGTTCGTGTCAACAACACGTCCTCATGAGCATAATTTCGTGCACGCATCCACTCGCCCGACAAAGTCACGATATAGCCTTGCACGACTCGTGCAAACCTAAAAGCGCCAAGAGACTGAAATAAAGAAAACGCCCTAAGACCATGAACCCAGTCTGGATGCGGTGATATCATGTATTTTTGTACCACGGACCCCGCATGGCATACCCGCAAAAATGCCATGCGGGGTATGCAAATATACATTCAAACCTGGCTATGGCAGATCGATTTACGCATGGATTCCGTCCAGTATCAAGGATCCGCTGTGTTAAGGTGCATGGACACCAGATCCGGGGTGCAGACAATTTGCTATGAAGAGGCCTCCGCTGTATCCCGCGTCCGCTATACCCTGTATCGACTTTACAAACCAACACACTCATAAGACAGCAAAAAAGAATAAGGCGAACAAGTCCGTCTGCATCTCCCACAAAGAACCAGACCTCATGAACAAAGCCCACCGAAAACGACGAAATATGCACCGAAAAAAAGCACATACACATCTCCATCTCCTCCCCGTTTTTGTACATATCGAAAACAAACCTCTCCTGGGTGTAAAATTTCCCCACACGTGGATAACGAGGAATCAACCCTCCACTCAAGAGAAGCCCCTCCACCACAGTCTAGCATTTTCTTAAAACCCTTCACCACACTCTGAAGTGCCCAACAACATGGCGAACTCAACACCCAAGCGAAGCCGTCGTTCGGCCACGCCATCCCCTCCTTCGGGCAATCCAATGGATATCTATGGACCGTCGATATATACCCCCCGCGACAAGAGTTACCGACTCCGCAGGCTCAGACCCCTTCGCCGCTTGTGCGGTTTTCTCCACAGGAGGTGGCGCGTGCGGAAGAGCGTCCGAGCGAGACTCTGCGTTGTGAGTTTGGAGGGAGTTCGTATGATGCTATCAAGGCTTTTGGATCGTTGGTGACGGGGAAGAAGCGCGCTGCGGATGCTGGGAATGCATTTGATCCTGTTGAGGACTTGGAGCAGAAGTATGTGAAAAAGGCGAAGACGGGGAATAGGACTCCGCCGGCAAAGAAGAAGGAGTCGCCCCCCTCGAGTAGGAATAAGGAGAAGATGAGGGCCGTTGAGGCACCGGCTAGGGATGTTTCAGCACCGCCGGCTCAGCAAAGGGATGAGCAGGAGGAGGAGGGGGAGTTTGAGCCACTCCCTGATGAGCTTAGGCCGTCGCTGGTTTCGTTTGATAGGAGGTTGCCGGTGGGGGATTATGTGCCTCGGCGTGAGAGGCCGCCTATGCCGGCTCTGGGAAGTTTGCAGGAGGCACAGGCTGGGCAGACTGTGCAGTGTCTTCGGACTGCGGCTAGTCAACCTGTACAGCGTCCTCAAACTGCGGCTGCGCAACGTCCACAGTCAACAGCCAGTCAGCCTGCACAGCTTCCTCAGACTGCCACAAGTCAGTCGAACCAACGTTCCCAGCCAACGACCAGCCAGTCTGCACATTGTCCCACGAGTCAACCTGCACAGCGTCCCCAAACCACGACTAATCAGCCACGTACAAATGCCCAGGGTCGCCCCCAATCGACGGTTCGACAGTCCAGGCCGGCTTTAAGCTTCACAGCACCGTATATCCATTCCCCAGTGAACATTGTTCAAAGCGCACGAAAGATTCGTCTCCAGCCGGGTAAGCGGGATCCGCAAGCATTCTTTTCCCAGCCCGCTGCATCTCAGAGCCAAACCCCTCCAAGCCGCAAACGCAAGCGCGCGGCCAGTTGTGCAGTAGCGAACAATTGGCGCCAGCCGGGCCGAGTCGTCATAAATACTCTGCCACAAGGCCCAGGAGTATTCAGGAGATGGACAGGCTACTTCACAGGCGCTGTGGGAGCAACGGCACGATTCTTCTCCTGCGCGGGAAGGTGGATCCGGGAAAGACTTCTCTTCGTTCCCAGACGAGTGGTAGCCGTGCCGTCAACGCCGGATGGGTTTAAGCGACGAGCCGTGGAAAAACGCGAGGAGATCTGCTCAGTGCAATACGATGCTAAGAATGCTCGGTGGGAGAAAAAAGACACGTCCATTTTTAGGTTGATAGACGAAGATGCCCCGACCTGGGACGGGAAGTCTGGTCGACTGGTTCGCAATCCGCGGAAGAAACGCGATGGAGCTGTTATTATGTGTCCTTCTGGTATGAGGCCGCAGACGGTCCAGGAGTGGCTGACGCTAAGGCGGAGGGAGCTCAAGAGCGCACGAGAGGCGAAGGAGACGATTGAGGGAACTGGATCGTCCTGGACGTCGACTTCGTCGGTCCAGCCAACTGGTCCTTGCCAAAGTCTCTCATCGGGGATACACCCCTACAAAACTCAAGTCGTAATATCCCAACCAAAGACTGCGACGCCAGAGGAGAAAGAAGACCAGGCCCCAAAGCAACCAACCCCCAAGACCGTGACGCCAAAGAAGAAAGAAGTTGAGGCTCAAAAGCAACCATTTCCCAAGCCTCCGTCCGCTGAGCAGCAGCAGCTTGGAAGTCCACCTACCCCCCAAAGCTCCACGGGCCGATCTCCCCGGCAGAAAAAGCAAGATTTCCAGACATACGTTAACTACCGTATCATCAAGTTCGGGGACAAGTCGAAACAGAAACATCTGCTTGAGAAGAGTGTGGTAAAGAGCGAGCCCAAAGCAAGGACCAGAGACTTGGTCCGGGAGAAGCGATACTGGGGTGCACGAGAAGGGGAGTATCGTCTAGCGGAGCAACGTAACCTGCCATGGCAGCCAGTGACTCTAGGCTTGCGCGAGTGGGAACGCGACGACGAAGCGCAGCGGGAGCACCAGAGGGAATTTCACGAATACTGGGTGGAGAAAAGCGGTCGGCTGAGGTCCCCAACTGCATTTGGCAGCCGTTATGACATTGAAAGCAGTCACGATAGCAGCAATGACGCCGAGTCCAGCATGGGTAGTGTTGTATTGCCTGACGACGTTAACGATGAGGGGGACGTGGCTGTAATTAATGACTTTGAGGATGAGGAGAATGAAGGGGAAGCGGTGAAAGAAGAAGATGAAGGCGAGGAGGAAGAAGAGGAAGAAGAGGAAGAAGAGGAAGAAGAGGAAGAAGAGGAAGAAGAGGAAGAAGAGGAAGAAGAGGAAGAAGAGGAAGAAG
>MU006033.1:34029-50273 GCA_010093745.1 Piedraia hortae CBS 480.64
GAGGAAGAAGAGGAAGAAGAGGAAGAAGAGGAAGAAGAGGAAGAAGAGGAAGAAGAGGAAGAAGAGGAAGAAGAGGAAGAAGAGGAAGAAGCAGACGAAAGCGAGGAGGAGGAAGATGAACAGGCCACGGTTCACGACGACGTCCAACTTGCCGAGGAAGATGTTAGCAGCGAGGCTGAAGCAGAGTCTGAAAAATCGGATGAAGAGCCCGCCGAGGATCAACCCGAAGCCATCGAGTCCATTGAACAGGATAGTGACGAAGTCAAAGTTGAAGCCGAGTCCGAAGCCGAGTCCGAAGATTCGGATAAGGAACGCGCTGAACAATTGACGGAAGCCATCAAAACCGTGGAACAGTACAAGGACAGCGAGGACGAGTACGAAAAAGAAAGCTCTGATTCCTCGCAACTTTCATCTCCTCCTGTATTGCTGAGTCCGAATTTGGACCTGATCCAGTCTCCACGCCGCCAGTGGAGCACCCAGGCGCAACAGGAGCCGAGCATAAAGGCCGACAACACAGTCCAAACAGATCCAAACGGCATCGAGCTGAGGAGGAGTGAGTTCGCAGTCCTTCTCCCCTCCGCAGGCCAGAGTCCACCAAGGGGCAAGATCAGTGCCAGGCTGATTGATGCCTTCCTGTCCACGCTGGTGGACCGCCGCAAGACTCGTGACGGCTGGAAAAAGGGCTCTAAGGACGCACCGGCGCTCGCAGCCTTCACCAGTGATTGGCTCCCAGCCTACCGAAAGATGGGAGTGTCCACATTTGGGCGGACAACGCGTGGCCTAGGTACCCAGGGGCAGAGACTACTTCAGGCCCAGAGAGTCTTTTTTCCCGTCCAAGGGGAAGATGGACACTGGAGTCTTTTGATTGTTTTACCTCAGGCACGGACAATCGAGTACCTGGATAGCCGCGGTGGAAGGTCACCAGAGCTGATGACTATCGCCCGTGAGTGGCTCAGGGGGGAGCTTGGAGCAAGGAATTTTATCGAGTCCGAATGGACAGACCTCAGCTCCCAGAGTATGCGGGAGTCCGATGCCGCAGATCATGGCTTGTTTGTGTGCTTCAACGCACTTGCGGCCTCTCTTGGTAGATCGTACACCGAGGTCAATGCCTGCAGGATGTCGACCGCCAGACGGCACCTTGGCATCTTGATTCTTAACAAGTCCGATGATGCCTGGGAACTGGTGGCTTCACTGCCTCATGTGCAACAATCAACCCTCCAGCACTCGTCTCCACGGGCGAAGACTCCAGCACCGACCAATTCTTATTCTTCGGCTAAAAGCTCAACATCGGCAGACTCGCCAACATCGAAGAGAGCAGCATCGCCAGAGAGCAGCCGGGGAGGCAGGACCAGAGGCAGGACCAGAGGCAGAGGAAGACGAGGAGGCCGGGTCCGAGGACGGGGTCGGGGCCGTGGCAGAGGTAAGAAGTGATACCTAATGTATAATTGTAATTATTCCCTCTTGTGGATATGCGAGTGTTGTTGGTTTTTTGAATTTACTTGTGTGCTCATCCTAAACTTTCATTGGGCCAGAACTTGGTCCGAGAGTTGCCCAGCAGTGGATGGAGAAAGCGACAGTTGACTATCGAATCTTTAGGATGCAATTTGGAGGATCAAGTTCTAGCTTTTTGCCAATACTGTGCTGCTGGTTCAGGGAAACGTAACCAGGATACTACAGTTACGGTGTGGTCAACTCATGTTGAGTTAATCTATGCACGAGATCCTGAGCCCCTTTACCACACTTTTCGTCGACGTGCCTAATCGGGAGTTGTCATGACAACGGTCAGTGTGGGGTAGCAAATGCGACGTTTGCGTAATCGAAAGCCACGGTTCCATGACTCTGGGCCAAGCGATTGTGCGTTTCCCCGGCGCTTACTGCTGCAGGCCAAATCATATGCGCTCGAGCACAGTGTGGTGGGAGAAGCTAGAGCAGTCCAGCCCAATCGTTGGCTGCATGACCGTTCGTAGCTAGCCTATAGTACACCGCGTCCTGCGGCAAGTGTCGCCGAGCAAATACCTAATTGCTGAGGGAGTGTTTTGGTGTTGTTTTCTTCTCTGCGTACATAACCCTCGCAGATGGCCGTCTCCCTTCTCGACGACGTGGGGCACACACATGGCAAGTAGGGAGCGGGCCGGGCCGGACAAACGTCAAAATACCTTCGACTGCGTCATTGTTTCCAAAGGACGCGATCGAGGTTTTGTTGATATTCCCGGTCGCGCAACAACACGTTGACGGTAAAAGTGACAGTAAACGGGTCGCGACAACTTGTTCCTCTACACACCACTTTCCACTTGACCATGTGCTTGTGCCGCCTGTAGAGATTTCAATTGCGATAACTCGACAGTATGGAGGACGCTCCGCCTCCTCCGCCGCCTCCGCATGGCCATTCGCCCCGTCCGCCAGGGTCCGGAGGTTTGCCAGATGGAAATTATGATATCTTTATTATCCCGCCACACTCTGCCGGCTCCGGCTTCCTGTATCTGCCTTCGATGCAGCCTCATCGGAACAGTTTTTTGCTGGGAGTTGCAACAACGCTCCTGGCCGTTGGTCTGTGGACGCTTGTAATGCCAGTGTTGAAACAGTGGTTGTCAACAGTCCTTCAGAGCGGCGGCGTGGGGGTTCTGCTTTTGGTCGTTGGTGTTGGAGTTGCTAGCTGGGCCTTTGGTAAGACACAGGCTGAGCATGGAAGTCAACCACGTCCTGGTCCCGGAGCTGCAGGGTCACAGAACCATTATCAGCAGCAGAGACAGTATCCCTCGGGACACGCACCCCCGCCGCCCCAGCCAGAACCGACACCCCAGGCCCCCCCCCCTCCTCCTCCTCCTCCTCCTCCGCCACGTTCAGAGGCCAATGGGCATAGCTATGCAAGAAGTGAACAGCCTGCGTCGGAATACGAGCCTGAGCCTGAGCCGGAGCCAAAGCCGCAAACGCCGAAGCCAGAAGAGCCAAAGCCTGAGGCCAAGCCCGAACCAAAGCCGCAAGCCAAGTCAAGCGCTGCATCATGGGAAAAGGCACGAGAGGAAATGCGGAAGCGTGAAGAGGAGCGTAAGAGAGCCGAAGAGCTGGCGAAGAAGCGAGCAGAAGCGCAAAAAATGCGTGAGGAAGCCGAACGCGCGGCAAAGATCAAGGCGGAGAAGGAGAAATGGGAACAGGCGCGGGCGCGGGAAAAAGAGCAGCGAGAGAGGGAAGCCAGAGAGCGTCTTGCCCGAGAAAAGCTGGCCAAAGAGAAAGAAGAGCGGGAGAAGAAGGCCGAAGCAGAGAGACTGGCCAAAGAGGCCGAGGCGCGTGAGAAAGAAAAACGGGAGCGAGAGGCACGAGAGAAAGCAGAACGGGAGAAACCCAAGGTCACTCCGCGCCCGGCATCTGCCCGTACAGCGCCCAGTACTCGATATGGCAGCGAGGCAGGCCATTCGTACCGTCCCTACGACGCGCCCAAGCGGTCAGTATACTCATCAGCGGCATCGTCCATCTCAGGGATGAGTGAGAGCAGCTTTGCACCTAGTATGAGCACAGCGCGCACCTCACCGCCCCCCACGTCACAGCGGGGAGCATACTCCACCAAAGACCCGGACAAGATCCAGATCCGGGGGGTTTACCTCTTCACCGATTCGTTCCCCACCCGCCCGACGGCCTCTCTCATCGCCAAAGAGGGCTCAGTCACCGACGGCCTTATCCTCCACATCCAGAGCGAAGGCCTCTTCATCGACGACGACCTGCGCGGCGTACCCCAGCGCGAATGGGACGTCAAAGCCTGGACGCTCAAGACCGTGGAGACGGGCATCTTCAAAGGCGGACCAACCGACTACCAAGTCCTCCGCGCCACTGTGCGTGATGTCGAAAACAAGAAATACACCTTTGTCCTCGATGAATCGGAGGCCTGGAAGGTCGCCCTTGGCCTTCAAAAGTTGCGCAAAGGCAGCCAGGTTAGATCCCTCGGCGTTAACAACATGAAGGAGAGCGAGATGCGTAGCCTCCTGTCAAATCTGGGCTGGATCTGAAGGGACAATGCAAGGGCGTTGAATGGAACGTAAAACTAAACTGTGCGTTTGACCTTTTTTTTTTGTTTGTGGAAAATGTCGAATACCCGCCTCGGTCTGGCCGTTGTTTGTAGATTGTTTATGGAAGCGGTTGCATTAGAATTTTGTTTGCTTTTTACGTTGGTGTGGACCTGTCGTTGATACTTCACCTCTTGGCATGTCTGTGCGTAGGGGTCACATTTGGTACTGAATCAGACAGGCTTGGCAAAGTTGGGAACGGCTCACTCGCCGCGAGGAAGCTATATTGATAGTATGAACCACGGTCTTCCCAGACTGTGAGCACATATGTATAGATACTTCTCCCAGCCCATCACCAACTCAAGACCCCCCTCTCCCTATCAAACCCACCTCTAAGCTGTCTATCAGGCTTCACAACCTTCCCCTGCAGCAACGTGAACTTGACAATATTCTCACAATCCTCAGGCCTCACCCTTGCGAGCCAGATACACTGACTGGCCTCAGCATCCTGCACAGCGCTGGGCTTACCACCCGTGTGCCCATCCGTAGCCGGCTCCGTCTGTTCCTCAACCGTGCGTCTGACCTCCCCACGCCGGTAGATGAGCATATTTGCGCTGTACTTGTGTCCCCCGACGTGGGAGATGAAGTATATGCCCACGCCGCCGGGTCGCTCATCATTGAGGTCGCGATGCAGGCCCAGTGGATAGAGATGGCGCTCCAGCTCCTGCCGAAGTAGAGGTGCAGATTGTCCGCAGCGTGCGTCCCGAGTCTTTTGTGAACAGAGTAAGATTAAGTATTTGTGCTGGCATGGAGTGAGTGAGACCCCATCGGGGAGAGAGGTAGGGAGGAGGGACCCTTCGGCATTGATGGGGGAGGTATTCGCCGGGGCGATGTTGATGATGGAGTCAATGACTTGCGGTACGGTCGCGGGATCAACGCCTTCGATCCATTTGAATGCTGGTAGAAGGAGGATTCGTGTTTTCTCTCCTTCTCCTTCAACGGGGATGTTGCTGGCCGAGAGCATCAGCCTCCCGCCTTGGACAGCCTTGCGGTGTGCCCCAATGGCTTGCATTACAGAGTCGGGCTCATCCTCGACGTCGCGCACCCAATCGGTCTTTCCTGTTGCGACAATGACATGGCGCGTCCATCCCTTGATTTGGCCGTAGAGCTTGTCCTCTTCGTCTATGCTGAATTTGCGCGGATATTTGATCGTGCAACTGTCGCAGTCGTGGAGACAGCTGTCGCCGTCAATGGAGGCGCGTGTGCGCGGGAAAAGACTGTCGATGGTTCGGGCGGTGGTGAATGTGGAGTTGTTATCGTCGCAATTAATGAGACGGCTTTTTAGGGTTTGCAGGAAAGATGC
This sequence comes from Piedraia hortae CBS 480.64, assembly GCA_010093745.1. NCBI lineage: Eukaryota > Fungi > Ascomycota > Dothideomycetes > Capnodiales > Piedraiaceae > Piedraia > Piedraia hortae. The sequence goes on from MU006033.1 coordinate 39,388, forward strand.
CATATTGTTGATGGAGCGAGGTCTGAAGGTTTATTTTGGGGTGCCGGGTACATGATTGACGTCAATCAGGCGGGGGATCGACACGTCACCAACGCGCGTGGGGCCATTCTTGCTTTGTGCAACCGTTTCCAGTCACTCAATTGCCATGGCTTGTGGAATCAGGAAACACAACCGTCTCTTACCGTAGATGTAGATGGCTGTCATTTTCCTGACTGGTGCCCCACAAGCCAAAGATCTAAACTGGGACAGTGACATCCTTTTCACCACCCTTCATCCGCCGCTCCGGCGCTTCCTCAAGTTGGACTCGAAACCAACTCCATCAGAGACAACGCCGCTATCCCTTTTCTTTTCCAAGTGGCGAAGTTTGCCTCTTGAAGCTAACGCAAAAGAGGATGAAGGAGGGCCGCTATTCCTCTCTTTCCCAGATGATAATAGCGATGGGAATAGTACGCAAGAGCGCATGAATTTTCTCGAACATCACCTCGCTCGTCTCAACGAGCTAAAGTCTTCGTTGCCACAGCACAGTAACGATTCAGTGGAGCTCTCTTTGACCCCGTCATATCGGTCCGAAGCTGTCATTGAGCCTCCCAATGTGGACCCCGGAAGCAATCTTGTTGACCTTGCACGTCTTCCCAACGCAGCGCATCTGGACCGAATCTACCCACAAACGGTGGCTGTCGACGTTTTAGTAGCAATAATTACAATCTCAGCGACAAAGACGGTCACGCTACGGCGAAGAACACCAGAAGTTGAGATGGACATTGTAGAAGTCTTGTTTGGAGACGAAACTCGCTCTGGATTTACCGTTTCATTCTGGCTTGCGCCACCCAATTCGGCCCGTGGTAAAGATGGCGATGTGCAGCAGCTGCGCAAGACTTTGGGCGAATTGAGAGCCGGGGATTTGGTTCTAGTACGTAATATTGCGTTGCACACTTGGAAGGGCCTTGTGTGCGGCCAAAGCCTTGCCCGTCGTTGGGCAAGAAACAGCACTATGTTAATCAACCTTGTGGATAGGCCAACTGTTAGCGAATCATTGTTGCTAAAATGGGAACGAGTAAAGACATGGAGAGATGCATTCGTTGGACGGGCCACTGGTGCTCAGGCCTCGTTGCCTCCGGATACTACTCCGGCTGATTGAATGACTAACCTACTGCTGCTGCTGTTTATTGGGGAAAGCGTTGTGCTTCTTCAACACACGCTCGATGCCATCCATGCCAGCCTTTAAGTGCACCATGCGGGGACCATACGATACCCGTACAAAGTGATGGCAGGGACTGTCAAACAAATCCCGACGCTTGCTGGGGTTGAGGTCAAAGAAGATTCCGGGCACAACAATGACTTTCTCCTCCAGGCAAGCCTGGAAAAAGTTCAGCCCGTCGTTGATCTCTTCCGGCAGCTGCTCAAGATTAAGCCAGAGATAAAAAGTGCTGTCGGGGACGTAGTGCAGGTTGAATCCCATCTTCTGCAGACGGCCGATGATATAATCTCGCTTCTCACAAAAGTGGCGCTGCAGCGCCTTCATTTCGTGGCGCACCCGAGTCGGCTCAACCATCGACACCGCCGCTTCCTGGAAAGGAACATTGGTGCCACCATCCAAGTAGGAGCCGCAAGATCCAATGGCTTCGATGAACTCTTTGGGCCCCAGGATCCACGCTACGCGCCACCCTGGCAGGCGGAAGCGTTTGGTCAGTCCATCGATAATCAGCACGTCATCCTCGTTGACGTCCTCAATGTTGTCAGCTGCACTGATGACCGTACCGTCGCAGTTGTTGGTGTAGTTGTACCCGCTGTAAAATTCATCCATAATGAGCGTGGCACGATCGCGGCAGAGGTCTTGAATCTCGGCCAATTCTTGCGGAGTCACCATCTTACCCGTTGGGTTGCGTGGGTTAGATGTCAAGATGACCGAAGTTCCGCGCTTGATCTCTTCTTCAATCTTATCCGGGTGGATGTGGTATCCATCTACCTTGCTCAATGGAATGGGGATAGAGACAAAGTTGCGGAACAAGCTCATCATCTCATTGTAGGCCGTGTAATCCGGAATGAAGAAGCCCAGATAGGCACTGCCAAGAACAGCTGCAATGCGAATCAGACCAGCACGGCCTCCGGGAACGATGCACACGTTCTCCCAAGTGTATTGGCTCTTCTTGCCCTGGCGGTGGTGAGCATTGTAGAGGTCAGCCACTGCCTTTCGAAGAGGTTTAATGCCCGCCGTCGGTCCATACTCTCTCCCCGTCATGGAGATCTCAACCTGCTTGGGCCGCTCAAAGCAACCCTCGATTTCTGGTCTGTCAGATTGTCTCAACAGAGATGCGAGATTTGCATTTACCATCATCAACCTCGGGGGCTCCTTGACCAAGGTTAGCCCAGGACGAGGGATCGTCAAGAAAGCCATGCTCCGCCGCCCTCTCGGTGGTCCACACAACACCGGTCGAAGCTCGAGAAGGGTTCAATCCAGCATGAGCCATGTGTCCCTCGTGGGCATTGCGGAACTGTCTGTGCATGCCAGATTTGAGTTCTAGGGAGTTAGTTGGTACGTTCTACCCTTATAGGCTATGTACCATTGGTGCTGGGCTCCTTGGCTGTCGAGAAGCGCCTATCCCTGGGCTTGGGGTTGCTGTTGGTCGGTTGGGAAGCCATTGTAAAATGAGGATTGGTGCAGTTTGACCAGAAATGGGCCCCGCACAAAGCAGATGGAGGAAGCAGGAGGAGACGCAAAATAGAGGGGCTTATGTAGGAGAAACCGGTATAAAGCAGAAGCAGGGGTGGAAGAAGCAGGAGTAGGGGGTACGTGTGTATATGAGAGGAAAGCAAACACAAGCAGCCTCTTGACGCCCGCCCACGCCAAAAGGTGGACGAGAGTGAGCAACACGGCGCCACAACTGAAGCCGCGCCGATGTGACTCTCTTAGGTGATGTGACCCCTCGGTGAACCCTGAGGGAAGGAGCGTCTCAGGTAGATTGCGGCCCAATAGGAAATGGGCGGCTGCATATAAGCGCTCTGCCTTGGAAAGGCGTGCGTCACATAACGGAGCCTGATGACTGCGCCCAGTTAGGAACTGCCCTATAGTTGCCGCCCCCGCCGTCACTGTGTTCTGTTTGCTTGTACATAGAGTCTCAGTGACTGTGCGCATGTCTTTCTGAGTCCTCAATAGCCTTGACAACCGGTTGCAATGGTCGTAGACGGAGGGCGCGCTGGCACGGTGCCCATGAAGCACATTGCGCTCTTGACGGTCAGTCTCTCGCCGAGGCTCTGAGTGAGACTAACAGCCAGCAGCTGGTGTTCCAAAACTCTCTACTGATCCTCGTCATGCACTATTCGCGGACAATGCCGCCGGTAGGCGGCCAGCGGTACTTCACCTCGACGGCTGTCTTCCTCAACGAGGTTATCAAGTTGGCCATTTCACTGAGTATGGCCCTCTACGACATTGCCAAGAGCCCACGCACGCGCGAGCCATCGACGGCTGCCGGCATCTTTAGCGAACTCGCACGAGGAGTCCTCACCGGCGACAGTTGGAAGCTCGCCATTCCCGCCGTGCTCTACACGCTCCAAAACAGCCTGCAGTACGTCGGCATCAGCAACCTGGATGCGCCGACTTTTCAGGCCACATATCAAATCAAGATTCTGACCACGGCGCTGTTTAGTGTCGCGCTGCTGGGCAGGTCGTTGAGCGCCAGGAAGTGGCTGAGTTTGTTGCTGTTGACGGCCGGCGTGGCTCTGGTGCAGATTCCGACGGAGAAGGGCTATGTCAAGGTTCTGTCGATTAAAGACCTCAAGAACGGAGTCGCCTTCCACTCGCCCCGCAGCATCTGGGACCTCAAGGCGCTAGGCAACGCAGCTGCTGGTCAGCTCTCCAAGCGTTCAGCCACCTACGAAGGCATAGAAGAGGACGTAGGCCTGGCGAATACGGAGGCTAATGCCACCCTCGGTTTGCTCGCCGTACTAGTAGCCTGCGTGCTGTCCGGCCTCGCCGGCGTCTACTTTGAGAAGATCCTCAAAGACCGCCGAGGTGAGCCCCAGGCTGTTTCCATATGGGTGCGGAACGTTCAGGTCAGCTTCTACTCGCTGTGGCCAGCCCTCTTCGTTGGTGTGATAATGAAGGATGGCGAACACATCTCCAAAACCGGCTTCTTCACCGGATACAACTGGGTGGTCTGGCTAGCCATCTTTCTACAGGCCGTGGGGGGTCTTGTGGTGGCCTTGGTTATCAATTATTCGTCCACCATTGCCAAGAACTTTGCCACGAGCATGTCCATTCTCGTCAGTTTTCTGGCTAGTGTCTTCTTCTTCGACTTCCACATTACCCGTTTTGTAAGTTTGACCTGTATGACGGCTTTTAGACTAATGCATGGATAGTATCTCGTCGGGACTGCTACTGTCATCGGCGCCACCTATCTCTACAACTCGGACTCTGGGACGTCACGTCCTCCTTCAATCAACGTGATCAATTATGAAAAGTCCAACGAGCCAGCATACTTTGACATTGATGCCATTTCGGCCCCGATAAAATCACCATCGCTTCGCGGCGAAGCGATATCTACCAGCACACCTACTACGCCTACGTTTGAGAGACGACCAAGGGGCAAGAGCCCAGCACGGGCAAACGTGATGTTTTGAATGGGAGTTGTAGGGGAATTGACGGCGCTTGTGATACCCTTGCACGGTTTATCGTTACGACAATGAGATTTCTATCTGTCCATGTGATTGTGCCCCGCCAAGCTGTCCAACCTGTTAAGCTTTCCATAACCACCCCTACTTTATTCTCATCCGGAAGGAGAATGGGTGAAGGATTCTTTGGTCTGGTGGATGAACTGGATGCTCTGGTGCGATCGGACTCCAGCCGTACTCTTGACCGCCAGAGTGGTATTCAGTCACAATGGCACTTTCCATCGCATCATGGATCTCAGCCGCAAAGTCGAGCTTCACGACAGGGTGGTCCACCACGAAGCCACCTTTCCTGGCAAGGTGGTGCGCCCCAAGGTCAATTTCCATGGCAGGGTGGTCCTTCATCATCGAGTCAACCGTCGATCATTCAATTGAGACATTTTGACTTACTTGGTCGGGTGTTCACCTTCTTTAGTGGACTGCATGCTTATACCTTGTAGGTCAGCCGCCCAGACGTAATGCCTGGAGCAATCAGCCTGCGCAAGGCCACACCCAGGCATCCGCAGGCCATATCCTCCCACAGCAAATAGCTGATGAAGATTTAGCATCACACTTACTCCCTGATTTGCCCTCTCAAAGACAGCTGGGTATAAATATTCGAGCACAGCAGGCTGCAGCTGCCAGTCCATCCGCGTCGCCCTCAATAACCACCAACTCTGCTCCAATCGTGCAGGGTATCCAGCTCATCCCAACAGGAGTCCTACCTGATCGTCTTCGATCTATCTTTCCGTTTCCGCTTTTCAACGCGGTCCAGTCAAAGTGCTTCGACTCCATCTATCAAAGTAACGACAACTTTGTTTTATCCTCGCCCACCGGAAGTGGTAAAACCGCCATCCTTGAACTGGCAGTCTGCCGTATGATTCATGGCTTTGCCCATGGCTCTTATAAGATTGTTTACCAAGCACCCACCAAATCATTATGTGCTGAGCGACAACGTGACTGGCAAGCCAAATTTGGCCCGCTTGACATTGCGTGTGCTGAACTGACTGGTGATACAACACATTCACATCTTCAAAATGTCCAGCATGCCACCATCATCATCACCACGCCTGAGAAATGGGATAGCATCACACGCAAATGGAAGGACCACCAAAAGCTCATGCAGATGGTCAAACTTTTCCTCATCGATGAGGTTCACATCTTAAAGGAAGACCGTGGGCCTACGCTCGAAGCAGTTGTTTCGCGAATGAAATCCGTCGGTTCAGATGTACGATTTGTCGCCCTCAGTGCTACAGTACCGAACTCGGACGATATTGCTATTTGGCTGGGCAAGAATCCCACAGATGCGCATCTACCGGCTTTGCGTGAGCGATTTGGCGAGGAATTTCGTCCCGTGAGGCTCCAGAAACATGTCTGTGGCTATGCTTCCTCATCCAATGATTTCGCATTTGAGCAAACCCTCAACTCTAAACTTCCAGAGGTAATTACAAAGTGGTCCCAACGCAAGCCAATCATGGTATTCTGCTTCACTCGCAAGTCGTGTGTCGAAACGGCTAAATTGCTTGCCAATTGGTGGGCTACAAAAAGTCCAAACGATCGCCATTGGAGTGCGCCACTGAGGCAAATCAATGTCACTGACAAGGAATTGAAATACACGATCTCATCTGCAGTGGCCTTTCACCATGCTGGTTTGCAACCTTCTGACCGTTTGGCCGTGGAAAAGGGCTATCTTGACGGTGCCGTGAACGTTATCTGCTGCACTTCTACGCTTGCCGTTGGCATTAACCTGCCCTGTCACTTTGTGATAATCAAAGGCACTGTAACATATCAGCGTAATTCTGCTGGGTGTAAAGAGTATTCGGATCTGGAAGTTATGCAAATGCTCGGCCGTGCCGGTCGGCCTCAGTTTGACAGTAGTGCGGTGGCGGTCATCATGACCCGTGCTCACTCTGCCAAAGTCTACGAAATGATGATTGCCGGGCAGGAAGTTTTGGAGAGCTGTCTGCACAAACATCTCATTGATCACCTCAACGCTGAAATTAGCCTGGGAACGATAACCAACTCATCAGCTGCCAAGAAGTGGCTTTCTGGTACATTTCTATATGTTCGTCTCAAAAAGAACACCTCTCATTATGAGCTTGATGGAAAGGGTCTTGGCGAAAACATTGATGAGTGTATCGAGAGCATTTGTAACAACGGTATCGCGAAACTGGAAGAGAGCAACCTGATAAAACTGGTGCCTCGATTGAGCTGCACAGAGTTTGGTGATGCCATGGCGCGTTACTACGTGCAATACGACACGATGAAGATGTTCATGTCGCTGCCACCCAAAGCTCGAATCTCGGAGATTCTATCTGCCATCGCCCAAGCGAACGAGTTTAGAGACATACGCTGGCGGAACGGCGAGAAGCAGACATATAAAGAGTTGAACCAGAATGATGGCATCAAGTTTTCCATCCCCATCGCTCTTAATTCGCCAGCACACAAAGTTTCTCTTATCATTCAGTCCGTTCTTGGCGGCGTAGACCTGCCCACCGACGACGCAAAACAGAAAATTGAATACAACGGCTCGAAGTTGATGATCTTTCAACACACACAGCGTCTCATTCGCTGCATAATCGACTGCCAGCTCTGCTTGGACGATGCAATAGCCAGCCGAAACGCCTTGATGCTTGCCCGCAGCTTTGGGGCCCAAGTTTGGGACGACTCGCCCTTGCACATGAAGCAACTAGAAACCGTCGGACCAGTCGGCGTACGCAAACTGTCTGCAGCAGGGATCAAATCGATCGATGACATTGAAGCAGTAGATCCGCATCGTTTGGAAACAGCATTATCCCGCAACCCTCCCTATGGATCCCAGCTGCAGAAATATGCCAGTGCTTTCCCCAAACTACGAGTATCACTTCATGAAATGGGTAAGCCAATCGTCCAAAAAGATGAAGTCTCCCTTAAGATAAAAGCCGAGCTTGGTTTCCTGAACGAAAAGGTCCCCGAATACTTCCACAAACGCCCCGTTTATGTCTGTCTGCTAGTTGAGAGATCCGACGGCACAAAAGTGCACTTTGCACGCATCAGTGCGAGACGTCTCGACAAAGGTCAAGATGCTCCATTCACCGCGCAGTTTACCTCCTTTGGCCAGAGTCTTCGCGCATATGTTATGTGCGATGAGATTGCCGGCACCGCAAAGCAGGCCTTCCTCCAGCCTAACATCCCGAGCAGCATGTTTCCTTTGAACGCAATTGAGAACACACCCAACGTCTCGAAACGGAGACGAACGGCCGAGCAGGTTGCCACTTTGGATCTGACAAATGAATATGAACTCGACGAAATCAAAGACTCTGACCTACTTGCTGCCGCTGGAGACCGACATGACGATAGTAATACGTACGTGGACATTGACGAGATTGTAATCCGACCTTCAAAGCGGCAAAAAACTGCTGCACCTCCAACAAGCGAGCAACCAGCAGCGAAGAAGCTTCCAAATGGAAAGTGGGCCTGCAACCACGTGTGCAAAGACAAGACGAAATGTAAACACCTTTGTTGCAGGGAGGGGCTTGACAAGCCGCCTAGACCAAAGAAAAAGAACGTCGCTGAGGCGGCTACACCTGGCGCTAAAGAAACGAACACAACAACAGGGAAGGAAACGAGAGCCATCCTCGGCCTTGACAAAAGCCCACCTGCCACAGAACAAGGAGACTCTCAGCCGAAACTGAAATTCGCCCCAAGACGGAACATCCGCATCTCTTCGAGCCCAGACTTGGCTGACTTCGAGGAAGATATTTTTGATCAAGTCCCAATGCCAACTCCGCTACCGCGCGGTAATATGGAAGACGACAGTGATGACCCGCTAGGCATTGCGGATTGTCTTGTCCCAGCGCCTAGTATGCGTGCACAGAGGAAGCTTACCGGGTCCTGGGGGAGTGGTACCTATTCTGCGTCTGGTGGGAATGCGGGAGGGCTGGAACCACTTGTTGACTCCTTTGGTGGTGAAGACACTGAGAATGCGGGTAGCGTTAAAGGCAGTGGCATTGACGTTTTCAGGGAAGATACATCTGTCCCGGACAACACGCATGAACTCATGGACGATGAGGAAGCATTCCCCATTATTGAAGAAATTACACCTCGCGCAGAGGTTTATCAAGCAGGATCCGCAAACGACGAGGTATCCTCATCCACTGTTCAAGAACCCACAGCTCATGAAGGGGCCTATGAACCAGGACCCGCGGACGATGAGGAAGGGTTACCCTCCATTCAAGAGCCTACATCTCTCGAGGAGGTTCACCAACCCGGACCCGCGAACGATGAGGCATCATCCCCCACCGAAGAACCCGCTCTCCGCGAAGCGGTCCCTCGACCGGACCTCGCGCACAAATCACATCCCATCCCCCTAGCGGATGAACCCCTCAGTAAAGAGGAAAATCTTGCCGCGAAACCTATCTCTTGCGGGACACCCAATTATCTCGCCCAAGTTAAACCCACAATCAACGAAAAACACAAACAAGATAAAGAGAATACTCCCCCCGCACGCGATTCCATGGATGAGGAGGACCCCCTAACGAAATGGTTCATAAGTGAATACGGGTCAGAGTCATTTGAAGTTACCTAATCTTTATAGAATGGGGGTTGCTTGTTGGGGCGTGCAGGCCTGATATCTTGGGGGATGTTGGGATGATATGTATATGGATGTATGAGTGATGTGTATGTTATGTAGGTATGAGATGAATGGTATCTCTATAGATGATGTAAGGAGCTGGTGGTTCTGATGAGGGATTAGGAGCGCTTCGCGTGGACTCGCTGATGAATGTACCCTCTTAAACGGAAGATGCTGCTTTATCGATTACAATCTGCCTACATACATGTAAACTATTCCCGCCAAGACTGCACAATCACACACCCCCCACGATGAAGTCACTACAGGATTATTGAAACGCTACTCTTGAACCCGAACAGTGCAGAAACCTACACACTCTTCTCCAGTAATCAGCATCTTACGCCATATAACCCGATGAAGACCGGTACCAACTTCGCGTCAGCTGGCGGTAGTACAATGCCAGCGACACTGTGCTCCCGAACATGAGCACGCTCAGCGGTCGCGGAAACGAGTTCCAAAAATGAGAAAAATCAAAGAAGTCTCCGTAGAGGCGTTTAAAAGGTTTGCACTGAAATCAGAGGTTCGAAGAGCCTGTATGGCCCAGCTGCAGGGTTGTATTTCAGCCTGTAAAGGGAGCAATCTCGCAAAGTCGCAGGCCTGAAAGAGGTTTTGCTTGTCCAATGTCACATGCCTGTACATGCTTTTGGTCGCCCGAACACACTGAGCACAATAGGGCTTTGGATACTTTCCTGATCAGAATACCTGGCAGAAATGTGCTTCCAGCACGCTCAAAAGCACGACGGTATCTCAGCAGCAGAAGGAGACGCGTTGACACCGATCCGACTACTCTACAGCAAGAGGAGCCGTGTATGAGAGTCAGTATGCTACGTAGATCGAAACGCTGGACAGTTGTAACTAGCTAGTAAGAGCGTATTGTGTTCTCTATAGACTGCTCTACGCGAACGTGTCAACGTGCGGCACGGGCCGCTCCGACAGGATGCTCCGCACTTTGCCGTCAGTTACCGCATTGGGAATAACGAAATAGGCATTGGCAGAAGATAGATCGAAGAAAGCGCGGAAGCTGTCGTCAACAATCGTCAACACCTCCTAACCAACCCCGGATGCGCTCAATCCTGGTGGGAATGCGCGAGATATTACTGCGCTCGCAACCTAGTCTATTTCCCAGTGCTTGCGAACATTCGTCTTGCCCGTAGCAGCAGCGGCGACGATGTAGCAGACGATTCAAACGTACATTTTGGCAGTGCGATGTGGGCGATGAGAATGTTGATTTCATGACAGGTACAATGTACGACGCGTGGACCGGCGTGAATGACCTGAAAGCTTAGTAAGCATATTGACCACTCTGACGTTAAAGCGTCAGGCTGTCAGAATGCCGAAAGCAGTAATCAAAGCCGCCCGAAATGGAAGGTCCTGAGTGATCAGAATGAAGCATCCGCTCAACCCATTCTGATCAGTTTATTTCGGCATACCATAGAGTAAGCGCTCAGCCTGAATGAAACCCTGATCAGATATCACTGGTGTGGACAGGAAACAGCGATGAAAGAAAGACAACGCGACTGCCCGCCCGAGCCGGCGGGCGGAACTATATACAAGAAAACAACTAATCTATTAGCGACAAAAATGTCGATCATACGATCGACATGCCGAGGCACCGGCAAGGATCAACATT